>CM077596.1:79421750-79704250 GCA_039654915.1 Aquilaria yunnanensis
ATTAAATAATTAAATAACTACTTTTTGGCTAACCTTTTACCAAATAAAATGAATAAAAGAAATATTAAGATTTTTCTTTTATTTTTGAAATATACATATAAATTTTTAGTTTTTTTATTAAATGATCACTTTTGATTAATCTTTTCTTAAAAAAATAAAATAAATAAAATATTAAGACTTTACTTTTATTTTTAAAATATACATCTTTAGTTTTCTTCATTAAATAAATAAAACCTTGATTAAATAATTTTTTTTGGCTTAACTTTTATCAAATAAAAAGAATAAACAAAAAAAAGAATAAAAGAATAATAAAATACTTTATAATTTTTAAAATTATTAAAAATTCAAAATTTTCATAATACTAATAATTAATTTCATTAAATAATTAACAATAAATTAAAATAATTTCCATAATCGGATGATCCGACAGGATCTACGGTTTGGAAAATATCAACCTTTTAAAATAAATAAATTAAATAAAAAGATAAAAATCCATATTTACGATATGGATTAAATTATTTCATCAAATTCCGTGTCCGGGTGACTCGGCAGAGTCCATGGTTCGGAATCAAATCTTCCGTGTCCAAATGACTCGGCAGAGTCCATGGTTCAGAAGTATAAAATTCTATACAAATTAACTTAAAAATCCACATTTCGACTAATTCAGTTAAAATTTCTAAATTAACTGAAAATTATTTAAAAGCAAAGTAAAACAAAATTAAAATCAACTAAGGTGCCAATTTTGGGCGCTATAACAATATTGTTTTAGCGTAACCGTACTCCCGATCCCCGAACTCTTGCAGACCAATTTTAAGGTGACCAATCGACCTAGGTAAACAGATTGGTGGCGACTCCCGAAAACCCGACGTTGCCACAGCTTGGCGACTCCGCTGGGGACCCTGGTTAATGAGTCGAGCCTAAAGTTGATTTGTTTTGATTTACTCTGCTTTACTATTATGTGGATTTATATATTATATTTACTTAAGTAAACATGCATAATGCATTCACAAAATGAAGCTCTATACCCAAGCTTCCTTAAATCAAACACGATTCTTTCTAAGCGGAATTGGTGTTGCTGTCCTTGTGAGGCCACGGTCTCCAAGCCTTCACCGGTTTCAAAGTAGCAAAGTAGTGTATTGCATTCTGAGACGGTTAGTCTCTGCATGGGCCCACGAAAAGCTACGACTCGAATTAATCCATTCCTTACATAAACCCTAGAGGGTAAGGAATCGGGCCGTCACTATAATTTAGTGATGGGATTCGGGAACTACCCTCGGCTTTTTGATAAACCACCCTATGCATATAGAACTCCCCACTTAACCATAGAACTGACCACAGTATTCCTCCCATTTTACCAACACCATAAGCATGTCCTTGTTATGCTATGTTGTTGCTCTACACTTTTATTTCTTCATGTCTTATATTTATGGTTTTAACTCGTTTTTCCATAATAGTTCATGAGTTGTTAATTGCTATTTAACTTATTAATAACCTTATTTTTCTTTTCTTGTACTTCTGTTTTGTGCAATTATTCTTCATGCATCAAAACCACGCATCAAACTATGCTAACTTTTTGGTCTTTCTAATAATAACTAGAAGTCTTGAAGTTTCACAATAGTTGATAATCAAGCTCACTCATTGCATACATCCATTACATCAATCACATGCATATAAAATCTGATAAAAATAATCTCATTGCATGCATTCCATTACATCAATCACGTGCATATAAATTTTGATAAAAACATAATCTCATTATGTATTGCATGCATCCATTGCATCAATCATA
This sequence comes from Aquilaria yunnanensis, assembly GCA_039654915.1. Classification (NCBI taxonomy): domain Eukaryota; kingdom Viridiplantae; phylum Streptophyta; class Magnoliopsida; order Malvales; family Thymelaeaceae; genus Aquilaria; species Aquilaria yunnanensis. The sequence goes on from CM077596.1 coordinate 79,423,540, forward strand.
TACATGTAAAATCTAATAAAATGAATCTCACTTTGAAAAGGTAAAATTGGACCTCAACATCGATATCCAACTCGGCTCCAAACAAGACTAATGGCAGAACAAACCGAAGGACGTCTCATAGATATAGAGTCCAAGATAGAAAATATGGCCGGAGTAATTCCCTCCTCATTACACCAAAAAATGAAATTCATTTTTGAAGGAAAGTTAATCACAGTCTTTGCTGAAGAAGGCATTCTGCTATCATCTATATCAATAGTAGCAAAGACCAAGTGACCTTCTCTTCCAAGTTGGTGTGACCCAAATCCCAAATGTAACTGAAAATTCTGTCATATTGAAACTCAAGGTCCAACAGTTGGTCGAGTCCAAGTTGCTAGGCCCGATGTGATTGGTAATTGAAAGTGAAGATTTTGAGCTGGAATTACATTAATTTTGGAAGGGCTCCAAGTCAGATCTGACCTAATAGTCCGCACACACTTTTGAATGACAGGGAATCCTTTGAATAAACTTGTATCTTTGAAAGCTTGCAAAAGTAATCTAATAGTAAAAATCTCCTAGATTTAGTCCAGAATCTAGGGTGTAGTCTTTGTTAGATGGACACCTGATATTCTTTTTCTGGTACAACAAAAAGATGTAATGCGTGCATTCTACTACTTTTCATTTTTACACTCTTTGCCATTATACTATCCATTATTGTCATCACACTTTACTTTTTGACAACCGGTAATTCTTTTTGTTCTCCAACAAAAAGATATTATGTGTGCATTCTACCATTTTTTACCAAAAATTTCATTTTTACCTTTATCTCTCAATCTTCGCCATTGTACTAACTATTATTGCCATCATACTTTGCTTTCTAAATGATACTACTCGTGGGTGAAAATAAAAAGTTAAGGGAGACTTGATAGTGGTGATCTTGAAAGTATTACTAAATCTAGCAAGAATGATTTCAAATGTTGCATCCCAACTCTTAAAAAAAAAAAAATTCACAGTGGTTATCAACATCCTTGCAAGAAGTCCGGGATTAGCTTCCAAAGAAGTTAGCTCTCATATTAAATGACTTCAGTGGCCTCCCAATTCTCACAAATGCCCAATACAAAAAAAAAAAAAGTGATTCTTAGTTTTCCGCAACACAAACTCCGAAAAGAAAAAGTTCATCCCTTCCATCAAAAAGCCATTAAAGGGAAAATCCAAAAAAAATCCAAAAAAAAGAGAGACTGAGAAGCAAATAAAGCTACTTGAGTCATCTCACTTCAAGAAGGCTACGATCTCGGTTCTCCATAACACAAACTCCAAAAAAAAAAAGGGAAAAAGTTCATCCCTTCCATCAAAAAGCCAACAAGGGAAAATTCAAAACCAAAAAAAAAAAAAAGAAGAGAGACTGAGAGCAAATACAAGCAAGTAAGGCCACTTGAATCATCTCATTTCAAGAAGGCTATGATCTCTGTTCTCTGTAACAAAAACTCCGAAAAGGAAAAAGTTCATCCCTTCCATCAAAAAGCCAACAAGGGAAAATTCAAAACCAAAAAGAACTGAGAACAAGCACGAGCAAGCAAGGCCACTTGAGTCATCCCACTTCAAGAAAGTTATCAAATATGTCATCACCATAGCTCACACAAAAAAAAAAAAAGGAACAAAAAAAAAATATATATATAAAAAATAAAACAAAAAAAACAAAAAACAAAACAAAAAAAAAAGAAAAGAAAGGGAAACAAAAACAAAAACAAAAAAAGAGAAAGGAAAAAAAGGGCTCAAACTAGAGCAAAAGAAAAAGAAAAAAAGTGAGCTATGGATTCTAGACTGAAAACCTGCAAAGGCGGTTTAGAAGACAAAAGCAACCCTCAAGACAAGCGTACATAAAGATTACGATAGTTGGGGGGCAACAGATGAGGTCCAACTTTCTAGAAAACGTGGCAAGTTTGAGGTCATCACTATTAAGTTTTTTTTTACCATAATCAAATTTGCTCACGAGTAGTATTAAAAGACCCTTCTTTCACACCATTAAAACTTAACTTCCTTCAGACTTAATATCCTCATTCAGCTAAAAGACTATCATTGTGAATTATGTTTCTACCTTATTTAATACTGCTCACGAGCAGTGTTAAAAGACTCTTCTTTCACGCCACTCAAGCTTAACTTTCCTCAGACCTAAAATTTACCTCTCAATATCATCCTCATTCAGTTAAAAGGCTATTATTGTGAATCATGTTTCTACCTTATTGCCTTGCACAGTTTATGTTTTCGAATTGGAAAGGGAAGAATGGCAGGATATTTTAATTAAAAACAAAGACCGTAAATTACTTTGTCAAGCTTTGCAAATTGATGAAAGCTTTTCTTTAAGGCCAAACCATTATTCATTAATGTGTGTAGACTTAAAAGTGAAGAGATAGCTTGAGTCTTTCTTTAATAAGATGTGGTTCTTGTAAGAGAAATTTACGATCAAGTGCCATCACAAAGGTCTAGAAATGCTCGACCTTCTGTTAAATCAAAGGCGAGATAATATCTCTTTCCACATAAACACCATAATCAAGGGGGCAAAGTAGTCTCTACTAAGCGCAAGAAAAGTACTGCCAAGAAAGAAGCTCAATAGACAAGGGGGCAAGTCTTATGGATCAGAACCTGAGTCTAAGGAAGAGCAATCATTCGGAATGTAACATGGGGGTAAACAAGTGTCGGCACGGCCACAAGAAAATGGGCAAAGCAGACATTGAAAGTAAAGCCTTTGATGGTATCAAATCCATGACAATGGATGAGTACCCGAAAGAGATATAAATTATGAGGCGGGCCAACTTTAAAGAAATTGAGGCCAAAATTCAAGAACAAGTCAAAGAAAGGGGATTTTGAAAAGAGTTGGGCTTTTGAGGCAGTGAACAAAAGCTGGAAAGCATAAAGAGATTCAATGATAGTCCAAGAAGGCAATTATAAAGAGGATCCAGTAAAGCAAAGATATGAAGAACTAGATCAATCCAAAAAAAATAAAAATAAAAAAATAAATATAAATAAAAATAAAAATAAAAAAAAAGAACCATCAATTACACATGCTTTGCATTCATGCATTTCACATCATGCATGCATGATTTTTACATGATAGGAATCAAATGGGAAACACATCCACCGCACCGTTACAGCAGTATAAGCTGAGATCTCAATAATATCAGCTCTTACCAATCTATCACTGGATACACAGCTAATATGCGGGACCAACCCGCATCAGGAATTCAAGGATAAGGTAGACAATATGTCAAAAGCCTGGCAATTGATTCAATAATCGAGACTACACCTGGAAGGACAGGATTGACATCAGCTAGTAGTATCCAAAATAAGAGATAGCTATAGCCAAGGATAAGGCAGATATCAAAAAGGATAAAGTAGACAATATTGTCAAAAGCTTGGCAATTGATTCAATAATCGAGGCTACACCTGGAAGGACAGGATTGATGCCAGCTTAGCAGCATCCAAGATAAGAGATAGCTGTGGTCAAAGATAAGGCATACATCAAGAAATATTGTCGTTGAAACTTTGTCAAAAGCGGACAATGGATTCAATAATCGAGGACTGGATCAACGGATAAAAAAATATCTATCAAAATGAAGTAGGATTTACTTTTCCGGTTAAACGGCGGATACGGTACTCCGTGACTCTCATGTCGGTTCTCTCAGTTGCCCATAATAACTGATTCCTTCACCCCTTCTTTCTTTTACTTCCTCCTAGAAAATGGATCCTACTTTTTCCGCCTTGCGAAAGTATTTTCCTTCTCTCCCAATGAACATTCTCAAAAAGATCTACCAAGTTCGCTGTGAACGATTAAGAGTTCTGATGCACAAAGGAATCCCTGAAGATGTGCGGTGGTTAATCGAAGCCAAGGTTCGTCTGGCAGGTGAAATCCCAGAGGCATTTGTGTCTCACATGCCTGGTATAGGCAAAAGCTCTTATGCCAAAAAGCGAAGAGCGAAAAGGTTACAAGTCTGCCATAAATGTGGACGGTGGACTTGTAATACTAAATGTCGTTCTTTAGGGATGATTTCTGATAATCGAGAAGATAAAATACGATTCATTAAGAATGGCCTGAGTAAGGACTCATTGGATGATATCCAATTGACTCTTGAGACGCATTCTTGTGGATCTGTGCAACGTGAACTTCTTGGTTTATGGAGCATTTTTCATGAAGAATGAAACCGTTACAGTCCCGGGAATCTGACTGTAAATGACCCTGTTTGCCAGCTTGTAAGAAAACTGGATGGGAAGCAAATCCTCGACTCATAGAAGCCGTTAATGCCGTTATTGGACGTAAAACCAGTGGAAGATGTGAGCCACAGTCACAATTACTGTACATACAGTTTGTTATATTTGGAAAAGTTTGCATTTTCTTTTGACAGATGTACATGCTCTCCTAAGTGTAATCGACACGTTATCCATTTCATCGCTATAAATGCATGTTCTTCCAGTCGGTTATCTAAGTTTCCTTCAATAACTAATTCCTTTCCATTATCTCTCAAATTCTTCTCTCATCAATGGATTCTACTCTTTCTACCCTGCGAAAATACTTTCCTTCTCTTCCAATAAAAGTCCTTAAAAAGATCTACCTTGCTAGATGTGAAAGAATCAGAGTTTTTATGCACAAAGGCATTCCTGATAATGTGCGGTGGCTAATTGAAGCTAAGGTTCGTTCAGCTGGTGAAGTTCCAGAAGCGTTCTTTCCCCGTATGCCCGGCTTTGGTAAAAGCGCTTATGCTAAAAAGCGAAGAGCAAAGAGGCTAGGTGTCTGTCATAAATGTGGACGATGGAATTGTAATACTAAATGTCGCTTTTTAGGATACATCTCCAGAAATCATGAAGATAAAAGAAAATTCATCAAGAATGGCCTGCGTAAGGAATCTTTGGATGATATCCTATTAACTTTTGAAACACATTCTTGTGAAATAGTGCAATGGGAAATTATGGATTTATGGTGGACTTTCCAAAAAGAACAAGATCGTTACAGTCTTGGGAATGTGACTTTAAACGACCCTGTTTGTCAGTTTGTAAGAAAACTGGATGGGAAGCAAATCCCCGACTTATAGAAGGCATTGAAGCCATTACTGGACATAAATCAGTGGAAGATGAGAGCCACGGTCATGATTCCTGTACATATAAGCTGTCATTTGTCTTTTCTTTTGACAATAATGTACTTGCTTCTGTAAGTGTAATTAACGCATTATCCCTTTCATCACTATAAATATGTGTTAGTTATTTTCGTTTCCTACAATACTAATTTCTTTCTTTGCCTCCTTCATCAATGGAGTCTTCTCTTTCCGCCTTACGAAAGTATTTTCCTTCCTTCCCAATAAATGTTCTTAAAAAGATTTATCAAGCTAGATGTGAACGATTCAGAGTATTTATGCACAAAGGCATCCCTGATAATGTGCGGTGGCTAATTGAAGCTAAGGTTCGTTCAGCTGGTGAAGTTCCCGAAGCGTTCTTTCCCCGTATGCCCGGCTTTGGTAAAAGCGCTTATGCCAAAAAAAGAAGAGCAAAGAGGCTAGGCGTTTGTCATAATTGTGGATGGTGGATTTGCGGCAATAAATGTCGTTCTCCAGGAGTGATCACCAGAAATCGTAATGATAGAATAAAATTCATCAAGAATGGCTTGCGTAAGGAATCTCTGGAAGATATTCGAGAGGTTCTTGAAGCGCATTCTTGCGGAATAGTGCAATTTGAGGTTGTTGGATTATGGATAATTTTCCAAAAAGAACGAGATCGTTATAGTCTTGGGAATCTGACTTTAAACGACCCAGTTTGTCAGTTTGTGAGAAAACTGGATGGGATGCAAATCACCGATTCATAGAAAGCATTGAAGCCATTACTGGACGCAAAGCCAGTGAAAGACGAGGATCAAAGTCACGATTACTGTACGTGCTAGCTGTCGCTTTTGGAAATTTTCCTCCCCTTTTGGTAATAATGTATCCACTCCTGACGTGAACCAAAGTCACGATTACTGTACGTGCTAGCTGTCGCTTTTGAAATCTTCCTCCCCTTTCGGCGATAATGTATCCACTCCTGACATGAGCCATAGTCACGATACTGTACATGCTAGCTGCCACTTTTTAAAATTTTCCTTCTCTTCCAACAATCACGTACCTACTCCTGACGTAAGCTACAGTAGTGACTACTGTACATGCTAGCAGCTATTTTGAAAATTTTCCTCCTCTTTTAACGATAGTGTACCCATACCTGACCAGAGTCATACTCGTGACTACTGTGAATAGCTGGCAATAATGTATCCATTCTTGAAAATAAAATTATTGCCTTATCTCTTCATCTCTATAAATATATCCTCTTTTCTCACAAGGGTAAGGATAGGAATGGAGAAAACCCCAACTCGTAAATCCCGAAGTATTTGTGTATTTTCTGGGGCTTTTCCTGGAAAAGATGAAGAGTATTTAAAAGCAGCCAACCATTTGGGTAGAGTATTAGCTGAGCGAAAAATACATTTAGTTTATGGAGGAGGTAGTGTCGGATTAATGGGAGGTGTAGCATCAGCAGCATCTCTAGGAGGAAGTCAAGTTTTGGGCATTATCCCTGGACCTCTGAAATTTATTTCTGGGGGCACGATTGGAGAAGAATTAGTGGTTAAAAATTTGCAAGAGCGTGTGTTACAAATGCTTTTAAATGCTGATGCTTTTATCGCTCTACCAGGTGGTTTTGGCACATTGGGAGAAGTCTTTCAAATTGCTTCCATGGCCCAACTTAATTTGCATAAGAAACCCATTGGGCTTTTAAATGTTAACAATTTCTTTACAGGTCTGATAGCTTTTATGGATTATGCTATGCAGAAGAATTTCATATCAAGAGTGGCACGGCGAATCATAATATCCGCAACAACTGCTGAAGAATTGCTAGATAAAATACAAGCTTTTGTTCCTGAACCAGATCCAGCAATGATTCAGATAGACTGAACACGACAGTCTTTCCCGACCAGTTCACTCCCATAATGGTCATCTACTCACCCTGTTGAAGTATTGTGGAAGAAAGAAGCGATCTGATCCGTTTTTCTTGTCCTTTAGTTTTATTATCAGCATTTTCTTTCGTGTTTCAGTTTTTCTTTTCAGGGAATTTCTTTTTTTATAATATAGCTTCGTCCATGCTGATATTAAAATCATAGGACAACGCCTTTAGGATGGAATGGCTGAGTAAAGAGTAATTTTTATTACTCTTGAGACGCATCCTATTAGGTCTACTAGGCATAACATTTTGGGGTAGTTAAGCTTTAACCTTATTCGGATGACATATCTCACAAGGGAATCTATATTTACTGAAGAAAATATTAGATGAACCTTGAATATTGATTCCAAACATCCGTTCCCTTTACATAATTTGTCAGTGTTATTGTCATCATCAAGATTCACTCGTTTTATCGAAGCCTAATTCTTTGCGCTCGCCTATTATGAAAATTCACACTTTTGAAGAAAATTATTCCAATTTCAATTGCTTTCATATAAATTTCGCTCGAGGTCCTAAGGAAAGCTCCTTAGCCTCAAAATCAATTTTCATCATCGGGGTTTTAAGGATGGAACCTTTGCCTAGAAAATAATCAATTTTCATCATCGGGGTTTTAAGGATGGAACCTTTGCCTCGAAAACAATCAATTTTCATCATCGGGGTTTTAAGGATGAAACCTTTGCCTCGAAAAGAATCAATTTTCATCATCGGGGTTTTAAGGATGGAACCTTTGCCTCGAAAATAATCAATTTTCATCATCGGGGTTTTAAGGATGGAACCTTTGCCTCGAAAATAATCAATTTTCATCATCAGGGTTTTAAGGATGGAACCTTTGCCTCGAAAAGAATCAATTTTCATCGTCGGGGTTTTAAGGATGGAACCTTTGCCTCGAAAGCAATCAATTTTCATCATCGGGGTTTTAAGGATGGAACCTTTGCCTCGAAAACAATCAATTTTCATCATCGGGGTTTTAAGGATGGAACCTTTGCCTCGAAAATAATCAATTTTCATCATCGGGGTTTTAAGGATGGAACCTTTGCCTCGAAAACAATCAATTTTCATCATCGGGGTTTTAAGGATGGAACCTTTGCCTCGAAAACAATCAATTTTCATCATCGGGGTTTTAAGGATGGAACCTTTGCCTCGAAAATAATCAATTTTCATCATCGGGGTTTTAAGGATGGAACCTTTGCCTCGAAAACAATCAATTTTCATCATCTGGGTTTTAAGGATGGAACCTTTGCCTCGAAAACAATCAATTTTCATCATCGGGGTTTTAAGGATGGAACCTTTACCTCGAAAAGAATCAATTTTCATCGCCGGGGTTTTAAGGATGGAACCTTTGCCTCGAAAACAATCAATTTTCATCAATCCGAGGTTTTAAGGATGGAACCTTTGCCTCGAGATCAATCAATCAATCCGAGGTTTTAAGGATAGAACCTTTGCCTCGAGATCAATCAATCAATCCGAGGTTTTAAGGATGGAACCTTTGCCTCGAAATCAATCAATCAATCCGAGGTTTTAAGGATGGAACCTTTGCCTCGAGATCAATCAATTCGAGGTTTTAAGGATGGAACCTTTACCTCGACATCAATCAATCAATCCGAGGTTTTAAGGATGGAACCTTTGTCTCAACATCAATCAATCAATTCGAGGCTTTAAGGATGGAACCTTTACCTCGACATCAATCAATCAATCCGAGGTTTTAAGGATGGAACCTTTGCCTCGAAATCAACCAATCAATCTGAGGTTTTAAGGATGAAACCTTTACCTCGAAATCAATCAATTAATCCGAGGTTTTAAGGATGGAACCTTTGCCTCGAGATCAATCAATCAATCCGAGGTTTTAAGGATGGAACCTTTGCCTCGAGATCAATCAATCAATCTGAGGTTTTAAGGATGGAACCTTTGCCTCGAAATCAATCAATCAATCCGAGGTTTTAAGGATGGAACCTTTGCCTCGAGATCAATCAATCAATTCGAGGTTTTAAGGATGGAACCTTTACCTCGACATCAATCAATCAATCCGAGGTTTTAAGGATGGAACCTTTACCTCGAAATCAACCAATCAATCTAAGGTTTTAAGGATGGAACCTTTGCCTCGAAATCAATTAATCAATCTGAGGTTTTAAGGATGAAATCTTTGCCTCGAGATCAATCAATCAATTCAAGGTTTTAAGGATGGAACCTTTGCCTCGAAATCAATCAATCAATTCGAGGTTTTAAGGATGGAACCTTTGCTTCGAAATCAATCAATCAATCCGAGGTTTTAAGGATGGAACCTTTGCCTCAGAAACAATCAATTTTCCTTCAACGATAGGAGAGCTCCTATCGCCGGGGTTCTAAGGAGAGTTCCTTAACCTCACGATTTAGGCGGCGAAAAGGTTTTCAATGCCTAGCTAAGCCGGACGAAATTTGGTAAGGACTTTGCATACATCATGTCTCATGAAGCATGCAAATGGGGGCAGCTGTTGACACCCAATTTCGTCCGACCATAAAAAATTTTAAAAGAAATTAAATAAAAAAATTATTATTTTTATTATTATTATTATTACTAAAAATTTTAATTAGTTTAAAATACATTTTTTTTTTGTGAAGATTTGATTTAAAATGATATATGTGTGTATTTGAAAGAAAAAAAGAAAACTCCAAAAAAATGGCAAAATTTAAAAGTTTGAGGTAAAAATGACAACATTAAGAAGTTTCGGGAAAAATTGACAAATTCTGAAAGTTCTAGGAGCATTTGGTAGTTTGTCACATAAAATTTTGGGCCTGCCGACGTTCTGGCGCAAATTGACAGAAAACGACAAAATTGTCAAAATCAGAAGCTTCAGGAACTTATCCAGAGGCTGAGAGACGTAAAGGACTAAAATTGTCATTTTACCAATTTTAAAGATAAGTTTGAAATTTTTTATTAATTTATCCATCAACAGTTCAGCCAAACTTCCTCTATAAATAGCCCCCCAAATTTTGTGCTGAACACAGAAAAAAATACAGAGAAAGCTTAGAGCTCCGTTTTAAAAAAAAAGATAAAATTACAGCCTTATTCCCTAGCTTATCCTCCCTCTGCCCAGAAAGTCCCAAACTTTTTTTTCTTACGATCAGACCATCTTCTTCCTTTCTCTTTCTTCCGTTTCTCTCGCTGCCCCTTCCTCTTTTACTCCGCCACCGCCATCTACCTTCACGCCGTCGTCACCCCCACCTTCACGCCGCCGTCGTCGCCCCACGCCGCCGTCGCTCCTCCGCCGTCCCTGCTCACCGTCCTCGCCGTTTCTTTTTTTTTTCTTCTCTTCTTCCTTCCAGCCGCCGCGTCCCTCGCCGTGCCCCCCCTCCCCGCCGTCTCATCGCCGCCGGCCACCGCCTGACCCCCTCTCCTCCGCCTCACCCCTGCACGCCGCCCGTCGCTTCCTCCCCATCCCTGCCGTGGTCGTCCGTCGCGTTTTCCCGTTTCTGAAAATTCAAAATTTTCTTTCTATAGGTAAAATTCTATTTTCATCCTCTATCTTTTCATTATTGTTCATTTGAGTTACTAACTTTTCTTTTATCCTTGCAGAAAACTAAAATCCTAACTTGTTTTACTTGTTTATTCATTATTAATTGTTATTATTACTAACCTTTTGTTTTATTGTTCTTAACAATTGATTAATCTAACTTTACTAACTTTTGTATTTATTATTATTAACAACTAATTGATCTAACATTACTAACTTTTATTTTTATTGTTACTAACAATTAACTCAACTAACATCACTAACTTTTATTATTATTGTTGTTACTAACTAACTAACTTCACTAACTTTTATTTTTGTTATACTAACAATTAATTGTGCTAACCACTAACTTTTATTTTTGTTATACTAACAATTAATTGTGCTAACCACTAACTTTTATTATTATTGTTATCACTAACTTTTATTTTTGTTATACTAACAATTAATTGTGCTAACCACTAACTTTCATTATTATTGTTATCACTAACTATTTAATTTTTGCTATACTAACAATTAACTGTGCTAACCACTAACTTTCATTATTATTGTTATCACTAACCATTTAATTTTTGTTATACTAACAATTAACTGTACTGACCGCTAACTTTTATTATTATGGACTAACCATTTATTCCGCTTACTTATTAGGACTAATCAAGAATTCAATTTTTACAAAGCCCCCATCCTTTATTATTTGGAACATATTTTTATTTCTTTTAAAGTAATCAAAAGTTAACCTTTATTTCCTTTTATTAAAAACATAATTAAATAATTCCAAATAATTCCAAAATCAATTTTTTTTAAACACATCTTTAAAGTAATGATATTTAAAATTTAAAAAATTCAAGAAAAATAATAATAAAATTATGATTTTATTAATAATTAATTAAATAAAATTTAATAAAAATTAAATTCCATGACCAAATGATCCGCCAGGATCCATGGCTTGGAAAATATTTTAAATAAAGTATATAAATCATTTTTTTAAATAAAGTATATAAATAAATTTTCCTTTTATTATTAAAAAATAAAAAAAACTTTGGGATAATATTTTACTTATTTATTTTTATTCAGTAATATTTTACTTTTTGATTGAAAAACTTTGGGATAATATTTTACTTATTTTTTTATCCAGTAATGTTTTACTTATTTCTCTTAAAATAATAAAAAGATATAACTTTTTGTTTCCTTTATTAAACAAAATAAAAATTTTACCTAAATAATTTCAAATAAAGGTAATAAAAAAAATTAAATTTTCTCTTAAATATTTTAGACTTATAAATTACATAATTACTTTAAGATCTTTTATCAAGAATAAAAAAACAAAATTTATGAATATCAAGACTTTTCTTTCACTTAGATTTTTTTTAAATATATAACTCTTTGTTTTCTTTAGTAAATAAAATTTCATTAAATAATTAAATAACTACTTTTTGGCTAACCTTTTACCAAATAAAATGAATAAAAGAAATATTAAGATTTTTCTTTTATTTTTGAAATATACATATAAATTTTTAGTTTTTTTATTAAATGATCACTTTTGATTAATCTTTTCTTAAAAAAATAAAATAAATAAAATATTAAGACTTTACTTTTATTTTTAAAATATACATCTTTAGTTTTCTTCATTAAATAAATAAAACCTTGATTAAATAATTTTTTTTGGCTTAACTTTTATCAAATAAAAAGAATAAACAAAAAAAAGAATAAAAGAATAATAAAATACTTTATAATTTTTAAAATTATTAAAAATTCAAAATTTTCATAATACTAATAATTAATTTCATTAAATAATTAACAATAAATTAAAATAATTTCCATAATCGGATGATCCGACAGGATCTACGGTTTGGAAAATATCAACCTTTTAAAATAAATAAATTAAATAAAAAGATAAAAATCCATATTTACGATATGGATTAAATTATTTCATCAAATTCCGTGTCCGGGTGACTCGGCAGAGTCCATGGTTCAGAATCAAATCTTCCGTGTCCAAATGACTCGGCAGAGTCCATGGTTCAGAAGTATAAAATTCTATACAAATTAACTTAAAAATCCACATTTCGACTAATTCAGTTAAAATTTCTAAATTAACTGAAAATTATTTAAAAGCAAAGTAAAACAAAATTAAAATCAACTAAGGTGCCAATTTTGGGCGCTATAACAATATTGTTTTAGCGTAACCGTACTCCCGATCCCCGAACTCTCGCAGACCAATTTTAAGGTGACCAATCGACCTAGGTAAACAGATTGGTGGCGACTCCCGAAAACCCAACGTTGCCACAGCTTGGCGACTCCGCTGGGGACCCTGGTTAGTGAGTCGAGCCTAAAGTTGATTTGTTTTGATTTACTCTGCTTTACTATTATGTGGATTTATATATTATATTTACTTAAGTAAACATGCATAATGCATTCACAAAATGAAGCTCTATACCCAAGCTTCCTTAAATCAAACACGATTCTTTCTAAGCGGAATTGGTGTTGCTGTCCTTGTGAGGCCACGGTCTCCAAGCCTTCACCGGTTTCAAAGTAGCAAAGTAGTGTATTGCATTCTGAGACGGTTAGTCTCTGCATGGGCCCACGAAAAGCTACGACTCGAATTAATCCATTCCTTACATAAACCCTAGAGGGTAAGGAATCGGGCCGTCACTATAATTTAGTGATGGGATTCGGGAACTACCCTCGGCTTTTTGATAAACCACCCTATGCATATAGAACTCCCCACTTAACCATAGAACTGACCACAGTATTCCTCCCATTTTACCAACACCATAAGCATGTCCTTGTTATGCTATGTTGTTGCTCTACACTTTTATTTCTTCATGTCTTATATTTATGGTTTTAACTCGTTTTTCCATAATAGTTCATGAGTTGTTAATTGCTATTTAACTTATTAATAACCTTATTTTTCTTTTCTTGTACTTCTGTTTTGTGCAATTATTCTTCATGCATCAAAACCACGCATCAAACTATGCTAACTTTTTGGTCTTTCTAATAATAACTAGAAGTCTTGAAGTTTCACAATAGTTGATAATCAAGCTCACTCATTGCATACATCCATTACATCAATCACATGCATATAAAATCTGATAAAAATAATCTCATTGCATGCATTCCATTACATCAATCACGTGCATATAAATTTTGATAAAAACATAATCTCATTATGTATTGCATGCATCCATTGCATCAATCATATACATGTAAAATCTAATAAAATGAATCTCACTTTGAAAAGGTAAAATTGGACCTCAACATCGATATCCAACTCGGCTCCAAACAAGACTAATGGCAGAACAAACCGAAGGACGTCTCATAGATATAGAGTCCAAGATAGAAAATATGGCCGGAGTAATTCCCTCCTCATTACACCAAAAAATGAAATTCATTTTTGAAGGAAAGTTAATCACAGTCTTTGCTGAAGAAGGCATTCTGCTATCATCTATATCAATAGTAGCAAAGACCAAGTGACCTTCTCTTCCAAGTTGGTGTGACCCAAATCCCAAATGTAACTGAAAATTCTGTCATATTGAAACTCAAGGTCCAACAGTTGGTCGAGTCCAAGTTGCTAGGCCCGATGTGATTGGTAATTGAAAGTGAAGATTTTGAGCTGGAATTACATTAATTTTGGAAGGGCTCCAAGTCAGATCTGACCTAATAGTCCGCACACACTTTTGAATGACAGGGAATCCTTTGAATAAACTTGTATCTTTGAAAGCTTGCAAAAGTAATCTAATAGTAAAAATCTCCTAGATTTAGTCCAGAATCTAGGGTGTAGTCTTTGTTAGATGGACACCTGATATTCTTTTTCTGGTACAACAAAAAGATGTAATGCGTGCATTCTACTACTTTTCATTTTTACACTCTTTGCCATTATACTATCCATTATTGTCATCACACTTTACTTTTTGACAACCGGTAATTCTTTTTGTTCTCCAACAAAAAGATATTATGTGTGCATTCTACCATTTTTTACCAAAAATTTCATTTTTACCTTTATCTCTCAATCTTCGCCATTGTACTAACTATTATTGCCATCATACTTTGCTTTCTAAATGATACTACTCGTGGGTGAAAATAAAAAGTTAAGGGAGACTTGATAGTGGTGATCTTGAAAGTATTACTAAATCTAGCAAGAATGATTTCAAATGTTGCATCCCAACTCTTAAAAAAAAAAAAATTCACAGTGGTTATCAACATCCTTGCAAGAAGTCCGGGATTAGCTTCCAAAGAAGTTAGCTCTCATATTAAATGACTTCAGTGGCCTCCCAATTCTCACAAATGCCCAATACAAAAAAAAAAAAAGTGATTCTTAGTTTTCCGCAACACAAACTCCGAAAAGAAAAAGTTCATCCCTTCCATCAAAAAGCCATTAAAGGGAAAATCCAAAAAAAATCCAAAAAAAAGAGAGACTGAGAAGCAAATAAAGCTACTTGAGTCATCTCACTTCAAGAAGGCTACGATCTCGGTTCTCCATAACACAAACTCCAAAAAAAAAAAGGGAAAAAGTTCATCCCTTCCATCAAAAAGCCAACAAGGGAAAATTCAAAACCAAAAAAAAAAAAAAGAAGAGAGACTGAGAGCAAATACAAGCAAGTAAGGCCACTTGAATCATCTCATTTCAAGAAGGCTATGATCTCTGTTCTCTGTAACAAAAACTCCGAAAAGGAAAAAGTTCATCCCTTCCATCAAAAAGCCAACAAGGGAAAATTCAAAACCAAAAAGAACTGAGAACAAGCACGAGCAAGCAAGGCCACTTGAGTCATCCCACTTCAAGAAAGTTATCAAATATGTCATCACCATAGCTCACACAAAAAAAAAAAAAGGAACAAAAAAAAAATATATATATAAAAAATAAAACAAAAAAAACAAAAAACAAAACAAAAAAAAAAGAAAAGAAAGGGAAACAAAAACAAAAACAAAAAAAGAGAAAGGAAAAAAAGGGCTCAAACTAGAGCAAAAGAAAAAGAAAAAAAGTGAGCTATGGATTCTAGACTGAAAACCTGCAAAGGCGGTTTAGAAGACAAAAGCAACCCTCAAGACAAGCGTACATAAAGATTACGATAGTTGGGGGGCAACAGATGAGGTCCAACTTTCTAGAAAACGTGGCAAGTTTGAGGTCATCACTATTAAGTTTTTTTTTACCATAATCAAATTTGCTCACGAGTAGTATTAAAAGACCCTTCTTTCACACCATTAAAACTTAACTTCCTTCAGACTTAATATCCTCATTCAGCTAAAAGACTATCATTGTGAATTATGTTTCTACCTTATTTAATACTGCTCACGAGCAGTGTTAAAAGACTCTTCTTTCACGCCACTCAAGCTTAACTTTCCTCAGACCTAAAATTTACCTCTCAATATCATCCTCATTCAGTTAAAAGGCTATTATTGTGAATCATGTTTCTACCTTATTGCCTTGCACAGTTTATGTTTTCGAATTGGAAAGGGAAGAATGGCAGGATATTTTAATTAAAAACAAAGACCGTAAATTACTTTGTCAAGCTTTGCAAATTGATGAAAGCTTTTCTTTAAGGCCAAACCATTATTCATTAATGTGTGTAGACTTAAAAGTGAAGAGATAGCTTGAGTCTTTCTTTAATAAGATGTGGTTCTTGTAAGAGAAATTTACGATCAAGTGCCATCACAAAGGTCTAGAAATGCTCGACCTTCTGTTAAATCAAAGGCGAGATAATATCTCTTTCCACATAAACACCATAATCAAGGGGGCAAAGTAGTCTCTACTAAGCGCAAGAAAAGTACTGCCAAGAAAGAAGCTCAATAGACAAGGGGGCAAGTCTTATGGATCAGAACCTGAGTCTAAGGAAGAGCAATCATTCGGAATGTAACATGGGGGTAAACAAGTGTCGGCACGGCCACAAGAAAATGGGCAAAGCAGACATTGAAAGTAAAGCCTTTGATGGTATCAAATCCATGACAATGGATGAGTACCCGAAAGAGATATAAATTATGAGGCGGGCCAACTTTAAAGAAATTGAGGCCAAAATTCAAGAACAAGTCAAAGAAAGGGGATTTTGAAAAGAGTTGGGCTTTTGAGGCAGTGAACAAAAGCTGGAAAGCATAAAGAGATTCAATGATAGTCCAAGAAGGCAATTATAAAGAGGATCCAGTAAAGCAAAGATATGAAGAACTAGATCAATCCAAAAAAAATAAAAATAAAAAAATAAATATAAATAAAAATAAAAATAAAAAAAAAGAACCATCAATTACACATGCTTTGCATTCATGCATTTCACATCATGCATGCATGATTTTTACATGATAGGAATCAAATGGGAAACACATCCACCGCACCGTTACAGCAGTATAAGCTGAGATCTCAATAATATCAGCTCTTACCAATCTATCACTGGATACACAGCTAATATGCGGGACCAACCCGCATCAGGAATTCAAGGATAAGGTAGACAATATGTCAAAAGCCTGGCAATTGATTCAATAATCGAGACTACACCTGGAAGGACAGGATTGACATCAGCTAGTAGTATCCAAAATAAGAGATAGCTATAGCCAAGGATAAGGCAGATATCAAAAAGGATAAAGTAGACAATATTGTCAAAAGCTTGGCAATTGATTCAATAATCGAGGCTACACCTGGAAGGACAGGATTGATGCCAGCTTAGCAGCATCCAAGATAAGAGATAGCTGTGGTCAAAGATAAGGCATACATCAAGAAATATTGTCGTTGAAACTTTGTCAAAAGCGGACAATGGATTCAATAATCGAGGACTGGATCAACGGATAAAAAAATATCTATCAAAATGAAGTAGGATTTACTTTTCCGGTTAAACGGCGGATACGGTACTCCGTGACTCTCATGTCGGTTCTCTCAGTTGCCCATAATAACTGATTCCTTCACCCCTTCTTTCTTTTACTTCCTCCTAGAAAATGGATCCTACTTTTTCCGCCTTGCGAAAGTATTTTCCTTCTCTCCCAATGAACATTCTCAAAAAGATCTACCAAGTTCGCTGTGAACGATTAAGAGTTCTGATGCACAAAGGAATCCCTGAAGATGTGCGGTGGTTAATCGAAGCCAAGGTTCGTCTGGCAGGTGAAATCCCAGAGGCATTTGTGTCTCACATGCCTGGTATAGGCAAAAGCTCTTATGCCAAAAAGCGAAGAGCGAAAAGGTTACAAGTCTGCCATAAATGTGGACGGTGGACTTGTAATACTAAATGTCGTTCTTTAGGGATGATTTCTGATAATCGAGAAGATAAAATACGATTCATTAAGAATGGCCTGAGTAAGGACTCATTGGATGATATCCAATTGACTCTTGAGACGCATTCTTGTGGATCTGTGCAACGTGAACTTCTTGGTTTATGGAGCATTTTTCATGAAGAATGAAACCGTTACAGTCCCGGGAATCTGACTGTAAATGACCCTGTTTGCCAGCTTGTAAGAAAACTGGATGGGAAGCAAATCCTCGACTCATAGAAGCCGTTAATGCCGTTATTGGACGTAAAACCAGTGGAAGATGTGAGCCACAGTCACAATTACTGTACATACAGTTTGTTATATTTGGAAAAGTTTGCATTTTCTTTTGACAGATGTACATGCTCTCCTAAGTGTAATCGACACGTTATCCATTTCATCGCTATAAATGCATGTTCTTCCAGTCGGTTATCTAAGTTTCCTTCAATAACTAATTCCTTTCCATTATCTCTCAAATTCTTCTCTCATCAATGGATTCTACTCTTTCTACCCTGCGAAAATACTTTCCTTCTCTTCCAATAAAAGTCCTTAAAAAGATCTACCTTGCTAGATGTGAAAGAATCAGAGTTTTTATGCACAAAGGCATTCCTGATAATGTGCGGTGGCTAATTGAAGCTAAGGTTCGTTCAGCTGGTGAAGTTCCAGAAGCGTTCTTTCCCCGTATGCCCGGCTTTGGTAAAAGCGCTTATGCTAAAAAGCGAAGAGCAAAGAGGCTAGGTGTCTGTCATAAATGTGGACGATGGAATTGTAATACTAAATGTCGCTTTTTAGGATACATCTCCAGAAATCATGAAGATAAAAGAAAATTCATCAAGAATGGCCTGCGTAAGGAATCTTTGGATGATATCCTATTAACTTTTGAAACACATTCTTGTGAAATAGTGCAATGGGAAATTATGGATTTATGGTGGACTTTCCAAAAAGAACAAGATCGTTACAGTCTTGGGAATGTGACTTTAAACGACCCTGTTTGTCAGTTTGTAAGAAAACTGGATGGGAAGCAAATCCCCGACTTATAGAAGGCATTGAAGCCATTACTGGACATAAATCAGTGGAAGATGAGAGCCACGGTCATGATTCCTGTACATATAAGCTGTCATTTGTCTTTTCTTTTGACAATAATGTACTTGCTTCTGTAAGTGTAATTAACGCATTATCCCTTTCATCACTATAAATATGTGTTAGTTATTTTCGTTTCCTACAATACTAATTTCTTTCTTTGCCTCCTTCATCAATGGAGTCTTCTCTTTCCGCCTTACGAAAGTATTTTCCTTCCTTCCCAATAAATGTTCTTAAAAAGATTTATCAAGCTAGATGTGAACGATTCAGAGTATTTATGCACAAAGGCATCCCTGATAATGTGCGGTGGCTAATTGAAGCTAAGGTTCGTTCAGCTGGTGAAGTTCCCGAAGCGTTCTTTCCCCGTATGCCCGGCTTTGGTAAAAGCGCTTATGCCAAAAAAAGAAGAGCAAAGAGGCTAGGCGTTTGTCATAATTGTGGATGGTGGATTTGCGGCAATAAATGTCGTTCTCCAGGAGTGATCACCAGAAATCGTAATGATAGAATAAAATTCATCAAGAATGGCTTGCGTAAGGAATCTCTGGAAGATATTCGAGAGGTTCTTGAAGCGCATTCTTGCGGAATAGTGCAATTTGAGGTTGTTGGATTATGGATAATTTTCCAAAAAGAACAAGATCGTTATAGTCTTGGGAATCTGACTTTAAACGACCCAGTTTGTCAGTTTGTGAGAAAACTGGATGGGATGCAAATCACCGATTCATAGAAAGCATTGAAGCCATTACTGGACGCAAAGCCAGTGAAAGACGAGGATCAAAGTCACGATTACTGTACGTGCTAGCTGTCGCTTTTGGAAATTTTCCTCCCCTTTTGGTAATAATGTATCCACTCCTGACGTGAACCAAAGTCACGATTACTGTACGTGCTAGCTGTCGCTTTTGAAATCTTCCTCCCCTTTCGGCGATAATGTATCCACTCCTGACATGAGCCATAGTCACGATACTGTACATGCTAGCTGCCACTTTTTAAAATTTTCCTTCTCTTCCAACAATCACGTACCTACTCCTGACGTAAGCTACAGTAGTGACTACTGTACATGCTAGCAGCTATTTTGAAAATTTTCCTCCTCTTTTAACGATAGTGTACCCATACCTGACCAGAGTCATACTCGTGACTACTGTGAATAGCTGGCAATAATGTATCCATTCTTGAAAATAAAATTATTGCCTTATCTCTTCATCTCTATAAATATATCCTCTTTTCTCACAAGGGTAAGGATAGGAATGGAGAAAACCCCAACTCGTAAATCCCGAAGTATTTGTGTATTTTCTGGGGCTTTTCCTGGAAAAGATGAAGAGTATTTAAAAGCAGCCAACCATTTGGGTAGAGTATTAGCTGAGCGAAAAATACATTTAGTTTATGGAGGAGGTAGTGTCGGATTAATGGGAGGTGTAGCATCAGCAGCATCTCTAGGAGGAAGTCAAGTTTTGGGCATTATCCCTGGACCTCTGAAATTTATTTCTGGGGGCACGATTGGAGAAGAATTAGTGGTTAAAAATTTGCAAGAGCGTGTGTTACAAATGCTTTTAAATGCTGATGCTTTTATCGCTCTACCAGGTGGTTTTGGCACATTGGGAGAAGTCTTTCAAATTGCTTCCATGGCCCAACTTAATTTGCATAAGAAACCCATTGGGCTTTTAAATGTTAACAATTTCTTTACAGGTCTGATAGCTTTTATGGATTATGCTATGCAGAAGAATTTCATATCAAGAGTGGCACGGCGAATCATAATATCCGCAACAACTGCTGAAGAATTGCTAGATAAAATACAAGCTTTTGTTCCTGAACCAGATCCAGCAATGATTCAGATAGACTGAACACGACAGTCTTTCCCGACCAGTTCACTCCCATAATGGTCATCTACTCACCCTGTTGAAGTATTGTGGAAGAAAGAAGCGATCTGATCCGTTTTTCTTGTCCTTTAGTTTTATTATCAGCATTTTCTTTCGTGTTTCAGTTTTTCTTTTCAGGGAATTTCTTTTTTTATAATATAGCTTCGTCCATGCTGATATTAAAATCATAGGACAACGCCTTTAGGATGGAATGGCTGAGTAAAGAGTAATTTTTATTACTCTTGAGACGCATCCTATTAGGTCTACTAGGCATAACATTTTGGGGTAGTTAAGCTTTAACCTTATTCGGATGACATATCTCACAAG
The DNA here is from genome assembly GCA_039654915.1 of Aquilaria yunnanensis. Taxonomy (NCBI): domain Eukaryota; kingdom Viridiplantae; phylum Streptophyta; class Magnoliopsida; order Malvales; family Thymelaeaceae; genus Aquilaria; species Aquilaria yunnanensis. The sequence goes on from CM077596.1 coordinate 79,444,478, forward strand.
GGAATCTATATTTACTGAAGAAAATATTAGATGAACCTTGAATATTGATTCCAAACATCCGTTCCCTTTACATAATTTGTCAGTGTTATTGTCATCATCAAGATTCACTCGTTTTATCGAAGCCTAATTCTTTGCGCTCGCCTATTATGAAAATTCACACTTTTGAAGAAAATTATTCCAATTTCAATTGCTTTCATATAAATTTCGCTCGAGGTCCTAAGGAAAGCTCCTTAGCCTCAAAATCAATTTTCATCATCGGGGTTTTAAGGATGGAACCTTTGCCTAGAAAATAATCAATTTTCATCATCGGGGTTTTAAGGATGGAACCTTTGCCTCGAAAACAATCAATTTTCATCATCGGGGTTTTAAGGATGAAACCTTTGCCTCGAAAAGAATCAATTTTCATCATCGGGGTTTTAAGGATGGAACCTTTGCCTCGAAAATAATCAATTTTCATCATCGGGGTTTTAAGGATGGAACCTTTGCCTCGAAAATAATCAATTTTCATCATCAGGGTTTTAAGGATGGAACCTTTGCCTCGAAAAGAATCAATTTTCATCGTCGGGGTTTTAAGGATGGAACCTTTGCCTCGAAAGCAATCAATTTTCATCATCGGGGTTTTAAGGATGGAACCTTTGCCTCGAAAACAATCAATTTTCATCATCGGGGTTTTAAGGATGGAACCTTTGCCTCGAAAATAATCAATTTTCATCATCGGGGTTTTAAGGATGGAACCTTTGCCTCGAAAACAATCAATTTTCATCATCGGGGTTTTAAGGATGGAACCTTTGCCTCGAAAACAATCAATTTTCATCATCGGGGTTTTAAGGATGGAACCTTTGCCTCGAAAATAATCAATTTTCATCATCGGGGTTTTAAGGATGGAACCTTTGCCTCGAAAACAATCAATTTTCATCATCTGGGTTTTAAGGATGGAACCTTTGCCTCGAAAACAATCAATTTTCATCATCGGGGTTTTAAGGATGGAACCTTTACCTCGAAAAGAATCAATTTTCATCGCCGGGGTTTTAAGGATGGAACCTTTGCCTCGAAAACAATCAATTTTCATCAATCCGAGGTTTTAAGGATGGAACCTTTGCCTCGAGATCAATCAATCAATCCGAGGTTTTAAGGATAGAACCTTTGCCTCGAGATCAATCAATCAATCCGAGGTTTTAAGGATGGAACCTTTGCCTCGAAATCAATCAATCAATCCGAGGTTTTAAGGATGGAACCTTTGCCTCGAGATCAATCAATTCGAGGTTTTAAGGATGGAACCTTTACCTCGACATCAATCAATCAATCCGAGGTTTTAAGGATGGAACCTTTGTCTCAACATCAATCAATCAATTCGAGGCTTTAAGGATGGAACCTTTACCTCGACATCAATCAATCAATCCGAGGTTTTAAGGATGGAACCTTTGCCTCGAAATCAACCAATCAATCTGAGGTTTTAAGGATGAAACCTTTACCTCGAAATCAATCAATTAATCCGAGGTTTTAAGGATGGAACCTTTGCCTCGAGATCAATCAATCAATCCGAGGTTTTAAGGATGGAACCTTTGCCTCGAGATCAATCAATCAATCTGAGGTTTTAAGGATGGAACCTTTGCCTCGAAATCAATCAATCAATCCGAGGTTTTAAGGATGGAACCTTTGCCTCGAGATCAATCAATCAATTCGAGGTTTTAAGGATGGAACCTTTACCTCGACATCAATCAATCAATCCGAGGTTTTAAGGATGGAACCTTTGCCTCGAAATCAATCAATTAAACCGAGGTTTTAAGGATAGAACCTTTGCCTCGAGATCAATCAATCAATTCGAGGTTTTAAGGATGGAACCTTTACCTCGAAATCAACCAATCAATCTAAGGTTTTAAGGATGGAACCTTTGCCTCGAAATCAATTAATCAATCTGAGGTTTTAAGGATGAAATCTTTGCCTCGAGATCAATCAATCAATTCAAGGTTTTAAGGATGGAACCTTTGCCTCGAAATCAATCAATCAATTCGAGGTTTTAAGGATGGAACCTTTGCTTCGAAATCAATCAATCAATCCGAGGTTTTAAGGATGGAACCTTTGCCTCAGAAACAATCAATTTTCCTTCAACGATAGGAGAGCTCCTATCGCCGGGGTTCTAAGGAGAGTTCCTTAACCTCACGATTTAGGCGGCGAAAAGGTTTTCAATGCCTAGCTAAGCCGGACGAAATTTGGTAAGGACTTTGCATACATCATGTCTCATGAAGCATGCAAAGGGGGGCAGCTGTTGACACCCAATTTCGTCCGACCATAAAAAATTTTAAAAGAAATTAAATAAAAAAAATTATTATTTTTATTATTATTATTATTACTAAAAATTTTAATTAGTTTAAAATACATTTTTTTTTTTGTGAAGATTTGATTTAAAATGATATATGTGTGTATTTGAAAGAAAAAAAGAAAACTCCAAAAAAATGGCAAAATTTAAAAGTTTGAGGTAAAAATGACAACATTAAGAAGTTTCGGGAAAAATTGACAAATTCTGAAAGTTCTAGGAGCATTTGGTAGTTTGTCACATAAAATTTTGGGCCTGCCGACGTTCTGGCGCAAATTGACAGAAAATGACAAAATTGTCAAAATCAGAAGCTTCAGGAACTTATCCAGAGGCTGAGAGACGTAAAGGACTAAAATTGTCATTTTACCAATTTTAAAGATAAGTTTGAAATTTTTTATTAATTTATCCATCAACAGTTCAGCCAAACTTCCTCTATAAATAGCCCCCCAAATTTTGTGCTGAACACATAAAAAAATACAGAGAAAGCTTAGAGCTCCGTTTTGAAAAAAAAAGATAAAATTACAGCCTTATTCCCTAGCTTATCCTCCCTCTGCCCAGAAAGTCCCAAACTTTTTTTTCTTACGATCAGACCATCTTCTTCCTTTCTCTTTCTTCCGTTTCTCTCGCTGCCCCTTCCTCTTTTACTCCGCCACCGCCATCTACCTTCACGCCGTCGTCACCCCCACCTTCACGCCGCCGTCGTCGCCCCACGCCGCCGTCGCTCCTCCGCCGTCCCTGCTCACCGTCCTCGCCGTTTCTTTTTTTTTTCTTCTCTTCTTCCTTCCAGCCGCCGCGTCCCTCGCCGTGCCCCCCCTCCCCGCCGTCTCATCGCCGCCGGCCACCGCCTGACCCCCTCTCCTCCGCCTCACCCCTGCACGCCGCCCGTCGCTTCCTCCCCATCCCTGCCGTGGTCGTCCGTCGCGTTTTCCCGTTTCTGAAAATTCAAAATTTTCTTTCTATAGGTAAAATTCTATTTTCATCCTCTATCTTTTCATTATTGTTCATTTGAGTTACTAACTTTTCTTTTATCCTTGCAGAAAACTAAAATCCTAACTTGTTTTACTTGTTTATTCATTATTAATTGTTATTATTACTAACCTTTTGTTTTATTGTTCTTAACAATTGATTAATCTAACTTTACTAACTTTTGTATTTATTATTATTAACAACTAATTGATCTAACATTACTAACTTTTATTTTTATTGTTACTAACAATTAACTCAACTAACATCACTAACTTTTATTATTATTGTTGTTACTAACTAACTAACTTCACTAACTTTTATTTTTGTTATACTAACAATTAATTGTGCTAACCACTAACTTTTATTTTTGTTATACTAACAATTAATTGTGCTAACCACTAACTTTTATTATTATTGTTATCACTAACTTTTATTTTTGTTATACTAACAATTAATTGTGCTAACCACTAACTTTCATTATTATTGTTATCACTAACCATTTAATTTTTGCTATACTAACAATTAACTGTGCTAACCACTAACTTTCATTATTATTGTTATCACTAACCATTTAATTTTTGTTATACTAACAATTAACTGTACTGACCGCTAACTTTTATTATTATGGACTAACCATTTATTCCGCTTACTTATTAGGACTAATCAAGAATTCAATTTTTACAAAGCCCCCATCCTTTATTATTTGGAACATATTTTTATTTCTTTTAAAGTAATCAAAAGTTAACCTTTATTTCCTTTTATTAAAAACATAATTAAATAATTCCAAATAATTCCAAAATCAATTTTTTTTAAACACATCTTTAAAGTAATGATATTTAAAATTTAAAAAATTCAAGAAAAATAATAATAAAATTATGATTTTATTAATAATTAATTAAATAAAATTTAATAAAAATTAAATTCCATGACCAAATGATCCGCCAGGATCCATGGCTTGGAAAATATTTTAAATAAAGTATATAAATCATTTTTTTAAATAAAGTATATAAATAAATTTTCCTTTTATTATTAAAAAATAAAAAAAACTTTGGGATAATATTTTACTTATTTATTTTTATTCAGTAATATTTTACTTTTTGATTGAAAAAACTTTGGGATAATATTTTACTTATTTTTTTATCCAGTAATATTTTACTTATTTCTCTTAAAATAATAAAAAGATATAACTTTTTGTTTCCTTTATTAAACAAAATAAAAATTTTACCTAAATAATTTCAAATAAAGGTAATAAAAAAAATTAAATTTTCTCTTAAATATTTTAGACTTATAAATTACATAATTACTTTAAGATCTTTTATCAAGAATAAAAAAACAAAATTTATGAATATCAAGACTTTTCTTTCACTTAGATTTTTTTTAAATATATAACTCTTTGTTTTCTTTAGTAAATAAAATTTCATTAAATAATTAAATAACTACTTTTTGGCTAACCTTTTACCAAATAAAATGAATAAAAGAAATATTAAGATTTTTCTTTTATTTTTGAAATATACATATAAATTTTTAGTTTTTTTATTAAATGATCACTTTTGATTAATCTTTTCTTAAAAAAATAAAATAAATAAAATATTAAGACTTTACTTTTATTTTTAAAATATACATCTTTAGTTTTCTTCATTAAATAAATAAAACCTTGATTAAATAATTTTTTTTTGGCTTAACTTTTATCAAATAAAAAGAATAAACAAAAAAAAGAATAAAAGAATAATAAAATACTTTATAATTTTTAAAATTATTAAAAATTCAAAATTTTCATAATACTAATAATTAATTTCATTAAATAATTAACAATAAATTAAAATAATTTCCATAATCGGATGATCCGACAGGATCTACGGTTTGGAAAATATCAACCTTTTAAAATAAATAAATTAAATAAAAAGATAAAAATCCATATTTACGATATGGATTAAATTATTTCATCAAATTCCGTGTCCGGGTGACTCGGCAGAGTCCATGGTTCGGAATCAAATCTTCCGTGTCCAAATGACTCGGCAGAGTCCATGGTTCAGAAGTATAAAATTCTATACAAATTAACTTAAAAATCCACATTTCGACTAATTCAGTTAAAATTTCTAAATTAACTGAAAATTATTTAAAAGCAAAGTAAAACAAAATTAAAATCAACTAAGGTGCCAATTTTGGGCGCTATAACAATATTGTTTTAGCGTAACCGTACTCCCGATCCCCGAACTCTCGCAGACCAATTTTAAGGTGACCAATCGACCTAGGTAAACAGATTGGTGGCGACTCCCGAAAACCCGACGTTGCCACAATGGTTGTTGCATACTATGTTGTTTCAGAACAATACATTCATGTTTCAGTTTAATACATGTACAAATTGGGCAGATTCTATATGGAACTGAAGAATTTATGTATGGAAGGAAGTGATTTATGTATTGTGTGAAAATAAAATAGTCATTTCTATTGGTGCATTGCTGTGGAATGGATATGAATTAGGCATGAGTATTTTTTGGTCTTTGAGATAATACATATGTATCACAGGTTAATACGTGGGGTTCAGGTCAATATAAAAATGAATGTATTAGTGTGTAGGACATATGTATTAAACTATATGTTACATGTATCACACTGTTTTACATATGTATTAATATAAATGTCATTTGTATTAAACTGAGTTAGGAGAGTTTAATATGTTCCATACACGTCAACCAAAGTCTCATACATAATTCATACCTTTCTATTTTTCTACCTATTTAATTTGTATGTTTTTATCTCAGATTTGAAGGTAATGTATGGGGATGACCGGATGAGTAATCACTGTATTGAATTGTCTGTGTTATGTGGAATTGGTGCATGTGTTAAATACATGGGTGTTACAAAGTAATACATTCATAATTTAGGTTAGTACAAATGGTTGGCTTCAATTCAAGTCAAAAACCATTTTATACTAACTATCGGAATACAAAAAGCAGCTAATGATAGAACAATATCACAAAAAGAAAAAAAGATGATATAATGGTTGAACAACGGTAGGAGATAGGCCACAGAAAAAAAAAAGGAGCAGAATGAGGGAATCCTTAAATTTTAAAAAACAATTACATAAAAAACACGAATACAATCTTACCAACAAAAATCGTATAGATAATAATCAAATTAAATATTTTATAAAGGGAAATAGATAATACTTATCCCATAATATTCTCTCAATTATCAAAGTAAAAAAAGTTTCCATATTCTCCCAATATTAACAAATCCTTGACATTTTTTAACTAGGTATATGTCCACTCGGTGTACCCAAGAAATTTCGGTGTGTTTGTGTGTGTGTGTGTGTATATATTATTTTTATTCAATTGAATCCTCATAAAAGAAGTTAGGTGGGAACCTCAGCTACTAACTAATTAAAATTTTAAAGTATCTCATTGTTCTCTCATAATTCCTCCTTTCTGACTATTTTCTTCTTCTTCCTCATCCTTCCATATGCTTATCTATGATTCTCTCTCTCTCTCTCTCTCTCTCTCTCTCTCTCTCTCTCTCTCTCTATATATATATATATATATATATATATACCCTCATTTTAGTAGTAATCTCATGCACGGTCCTCTTCTTTAGTCCTACAGCTAGCATTTTCTTTGAAAAGGTGGGAAATTACATTTTCTCTGAAAATGTGGGAAATCATGATGAAGTGTCATACATTTTTTATGAATTGGGGCATCGAACTTCTATGGATAATTATGATACAAAAGAAAAAAAGAAAATCGATCAAAAGTTTAACTCTCTATAGATAAATCAGCAACAAAAAAAAAAGGAAAGACGAAAGATGGTGCAGAATTGTTAATTTTCAGATATATATCACCTATTGGTAAATGAAAATAGTACAATTTTCTTTTTGCTATTCAAAATTCTTTACCCTAGGAGTTTTTAAGAGTTAAGGAGTAAGGGGTTGTCTTGAACCGGGGCTGGGGATGTGGCAGGCTAGACCATGGCAAGGAGGCTATAGGTGGCGCAATGTTCATTTGTTTGAGAGTGAGAAGAGAGAAGAAACATTTAATCCATGGCAATAGCTTGCAAATTAGATGAACTCCAGCCCTATTTTTATTTCATTAGTTTGACCCACCAAATTACGAGGACTCATTTGGGTTTAGTATGAAGTGAACCCCAGCAATGAGGTCATGAATAAGTCGTTCAGAAAGATAAAGAAAATCTTGTACATGGTGTCGCTGATTTCGGGCCTTGAGATGATGATGCCATGGTACCTGGGCACATGACCTGAACTAACCTGAAATTTATTAGCTGCTGCCATTTAATAACATTATCGTGCTTGCCAAATAATCACACTTTCCCTCTAATTTTCCAACACTTAACAAATAATTTAGAAGACTCTTTTGGGTTCAAATTTTTTTTAAAAAAAAATCAAAATTTGAACTGTCCATTAATTAATGTTAGATTATCATTATTAATCAGTTCAAATTTAGTGTAAGATACTTCAAATTAGAATTTTCAAATTTGATGTAAACAACTAACTTCTTGTACCAAAGAGAAAAAGGAAAATGAGAGGGACTACATATATGCATGGTTCCAGAACCACAAGTAAGTGTAGACTTAAAGGTGTGATCTTTTCTACTTTTCGTTTTCTCATCGGAGGGTTGGAAAAAGTTTCATTGAGGCTTATATTTATAAGAAATACTAGGTGCATCTATGGGCAACCAAAGTTTGGGGACTATGAGGCTGATACTTTTTTTTAGATAGAGTAAAAAAAGTAGAGGGGAAAAGTGTATATTTTCAAACCTGAGGGGTGTAATTGTAATATCAGCCAAATCTTGGATAGAATTGTGTATTAATTATATTTTGTCTATTAATTATATTTTATCTATTAATTATATTTTGATATTTTATAATGTATAATTTACAGAGTGCTTTTAATTTATTGCAAGTTTGGATTAGAGTCTAGCTAGCGAGATATATTGAAGAAATCATGATCAATATGAAAACACAAATTAAATTGAATAGTATTCCTAGCTACTAGCTACAACATCGACCCAAATGTCTTAAGTAAATCAACTTTATTATGCATGTAATTGTTTATGTCTCATGAGGTTCCATTATATGTTGAAAGTTAAGTAAATTGTATAAATGATCTCTAACCTTTAGTCATTGTTTCCTTTTAGTCCCAAATCCGTTGAATGTTCTATTTTGGTCCTAAACCTATTAAAATTGTTTCATTTTGGTCTCTCACTAGATGAAATTCATTAACTCAGAATAATTATCTGATAGAAATTTTTAAAATTCTAATTTAAATATTCAGTAACTGTCTTCCAATAAATTTAAACAGTTTAATATTTTTTTACAGTAAATCAACAATTTAAATTACTAATTTTTTCTTTATAAATGAAATAAATTCAATTGACAGAGAGAAAAAAAAAAGTGATTTAAATTTTTCATTAACTGTAAAAAAATTATTATACAGATAAAATTTATTATAAAATAGTTACCGGATAGTTTAAATTATGATATAAAAATTTTGTATTAAAAAAATACTTTAAGTTAACAAATTTCATTAAATTGGGATCAAAATTAAATTTTTTCAATAGATTTAGGACTAAAACAAAAACGTTTTAATAGGTTCAGGATTAAAACAGAATATTCAATAGGTTAGGGATTAAAAAATAAAAACAATGACTAAATGTTATAAACCATTAATAAAATTTACTCGTTGAAAGTTGCGGCAACTGATGATATTATATATATGTACATGTATTTACAACTTTATTTATTTATTTTTTTGGGTACCTTTTGGTTGTGGCAATCAGTTTTAAAATCCAACTATACCTAAGTCAAACCATCCTTACGAGGGCGCTTATGTTCGCTGCCGTGAGGTGCATTAATACGGTATGAGTGGCAATTATAATCCTAAATCATGTATCCATCTGTGTGTAATTAATCTTGCAAGCATTTAAGATAATTTTGGATGTTCTATACGCAAAGACACCAAACTGTGTCTTCTTAATTATATACACACAATACATATACACACTGGAATTCAAAATAGAATGCCAATATTGAGTTTAATTATATATATGGAGAGTTAATTAATTGAGTCTAAGAATACGGCTAATTGATTGGATATATACATACGGACTTTATTTTTCTCTCAAGAAACAGGATATGAAAAAAAATGATGCTGCTCAGCAGATAAACGTTGCGGCCGTTGAGCTTATTATCAAAATAAAACATGGTTTTATTAATTACACACTAGTGCTTTCGTATGGCTTAGCTAAATCAACCATAAGCATACTTACTTACAAGTATTAAAATAACACATCAAGTTCTGAAAATTTTACACATCATCTATTTCAGTCTAAAAAGCTTATACTTATAATTACACACTAGTATACGTAGTGCTTTATGTAGGACTTTATTAGTTAAACCAACTATAAGCGTACCTACTTACAAATAGAAACTAGTATTATGATTCTTAAAAATCTTGTCAAATTTAGGATTAACTGTTTATATGATTCTAAAATTTAAGGACTCATTTCTAAAATCTTTTAGGATCATATAAACAGTTAATTCTAAAGGAAAAAGTACCAAAAAAATCATTGTAGTTATGAATCTGGACCGATTTAGTCATTATAGTTTTGAATGATTTCAATTACATCACTAAAGTCATAGTTTGGGCCCAATTATCCATTAATGTTACACTTTAGTACCAAATATGCCACTAGCAGTTAAAAACCTAACGATAAGTGTGAAAAGTTGCTAGTTTTGAAATCTTGGGATACTAATGCAACTTTTAACAAACTTCAAAAATTTTGTAAAATTTACTGTTTTCATTTGTTTTATGTGTCAGCTACTGTATTGATCATCGGCAAATCTGCTATTGGTGATGTAGGTGGTGCTAAAGGAGGTAGCAGTGGACATCATTATTTAGAAAAAAATAAACTAATTGTCATACCAAGAAACAAATGATCAGAAATACATCGATATCAAATGAATGAGTTTCATTTGATCAAGGTTCGTGTAATTTATAGTATTGAAAAATGGTGATTAATTTAAATATCATTTCTGGAGGGATCAGTAATGGAACCGGTGAAAGATTAAGGTGGTTGTCGTACAAAAAAGTGAAAATGGTAAATTACATACAATTCCTAAAGTTTGTCAAAAGTTACATAATTATCCTAATATTTCAAAATTAACAGCTTATCACATTTACCGTTAGGTTTTTAACGGCTAGTGGCATATTCGGTACAAAAATGTAACATTAGTGGTCAATTTGGGCTCAAATCATAACTTTAATGATGTAATTTGAACCATTTAAAACTATAGTGACCAAATCGATCTAGAGCCATAATTACGGTGAGTTTTTTGGCACTTTTCCCAATCCTAAATTTGATAAAATAACAAATGCATGATGAGTGGAGAGTCTTGGAGTGGTGTATGCATGTGGAGTGCAATGAACCTCAAGAAACCCTTCAAACTTAAACTACAAGCGTATAGTTGTCATTTATAGTGTGGTAAGTAGGGGTCAATCCCAAAAGGACTAAGGTGCTACAATAAGGCTATTACTAGTTCTTGAGTATCTACATGCAACTATGCATGATATATGCAAGAGAAAGAGCAAGCAAGGCAAGTAGGCAGAAAGTGTAAGTAACAAGCAAGTAAGCAACAAGAATAAGGATTCAGGCAATGACTAAACTAAGATTAAAGTATGTAATTCACACAATTAGCAACAACAATGACTCAAACACAAAACAAAGAATTAGAGCAAAGGGGTATTGTTTCATGAATAGAATCACCTGCTACATGTTCATATCATCCTAAAGTAATAGTTCCTTATATTTCTCCGCCATCTTAGCCTTTCAATTTCGTTTAGGACTAGAGTATAAAAAAACGTAGGATTGATATAGGAAAAAAGGTTTGAGTAATGATATATATATACATATAGCATGCAAGTGACGAGGAAGGAAGAGACGGGGTTTTTTTTTTTTTTCTAAAGGTAAACTAAGTGATGAATATGAACAGTGACATAATTGTTATTATATGTGGGGTTCAAACCAACCTTACGAGGGCGCTTATGTTCCCTGCCGTGAGGTGCATTAATACACTACGAGTGGCAATTATAATCCTAAATCATGTATTCATCTGTGTGTAATTAATCTTGCGAGCATTTAAGACAATTTTGGATGTTCTATACACAAAAACACTAAACTGTGTCTTCTTGATTATAAACACACATACGCACTGGAATTCGAAAAATAGAACGCCAATATTAATTGAGTTTAATTAGATATATATATATATATATATATCTTATCTTATATTATAAAAAGTATGAAGGTGCACAAATGTTGAACGACTTTTTTACCCTTCTATTGTAAGATGTGTTGTTTTTTTAATGAAACTCAATTTTGTCATTATCTATTTAAGTGGAGTTGTATTAATACTATAACACTAAAAAAAACCCTTAAGTTACCACTAAATTTTATTTTTTGTCACAAACTTGCCCGCCCTTAATTCTATATTACAAAATTACACATTATATAAAATTTTTTGTGTTAATCTTACCTAAAACTCTTAAATTTCCATTAATTTTTTTTCGTTTCAAACATGTCACCCTGGTTCTATATTACTATCAAATAATACCTCAAGTAAATAATTTATAAAAATTAAAATTTCAACTTATCATTCCAAAAAATTTTATACCCAAATCTTTTATTTGAAAAAAAAGATCTAAATGTAAAAATCATGCTAAAGTTTGTACAACTAAATATTTTATGAAACTTAAAATTTCAACTTGGCATTTTAAAAACCTTCATAACTAAATTTTTTATTTGAATAAAAAATTAAATATATGGTAAAACTCAAGCTAAAATTTTTATTACTATACAAGGTACCTTTGAACATAATTTTTTTTTTCAATTAAGTTTTTTTTTTTGCAACTTAAATGAGTATATACTGTGAAAGCTTATTATGTGGTAAAACTCATGCTAAAGTTTCACATAAAAATCTATAAGTGTTGAATATTAAAAAATAATTTTAGGTATAAAAGTATATATTAAAAATTATATAAGTGAACCTTTGATAATAGTTCACATATAGTTTTTCTTTTATCCTAAAATTATAAGTTATTTTACTCTTTTAATGATAAAAAAATTATATTGTCTATTTAATTAGAATTGTGTTAGAATTAAGGCTCTAAAAAGAAGGAAAGAAAAGAATCCACTTGCAGAAATTTAAATATATAGTTAAGAAAAGAATCTACTTGCAGAAATCTAAATATATAGTTGCCTATTTAATTAGATATTTAGTAGTATTAAAATACTAAAAAATTAATAAGAGATGGAAAAAATGCAAAGTGGAATGCGTTTAGCCTTTGGTTTTTGGAAAATTTACTATTTTGACTACTAAACTTACTTTGACCACTAAACTTAGTTAATTTTAACAAATATGCCCTAAGTTTATTCTACTATAAAAAAATATTTTTCAATATACAATTTTTTTCAATTAAGTTTCCTTTTCTCTATTTGAATGAATATATAAGCTAAAATTTTTATTACTATACAAGGTACCTTTGAACATATTTTTTTTTTCAATTAAGTTTTTTTTTTTTGAAACTTGAATGAGTATATCCTGTGAAAGCTTATTATGTGGTAAAACTCATGCTAAAGTTTTACATGAAAATCTATAAGTGTTGAATATTAAAAAATAATTTTAGGTATAAAAGTATATATTAAAAATTATATAAGTGAACATTTTATAATAATTCACATATAGTTTTTCCTTTATCCTAAAATTATAAGTTCTTTTACTCTTTTAATGATAAAAAAATTATATTTTCTATTTAATTAGAATTGTGTTAGTATTAAGGCTCTAAAAAGAAGAAAAGAAAAGAATCCACTTGCAGAAATCTAAATATATAGTTACCTATTTAATTAGATATTTAGTAGTATTAAAATACTAAAAATTTAATAAGAGATGGAAAAAATGCAAAGTGGAATGCGTTTAGCCTTTGGTTTTTGGAAAATTTACTATTTTGACTACTAAACTTACTTTGACCACTAAACTTAGTTAATTTTAACAAATGTGCCCTAAGTTTATTCTACTATAAAAAATGTTTTTGAATATACAATTTTTTTAAATTAAGTTTCCTTTTCTCTATTTGAATGAATATATACTTTAAAAGCTTAGGTATTTGGTCCACATTAGAGAAATCATATAATTCACATATGACTCAAGTACATACTATGAAAAAAAAGTAAAATAATTATTATTGTAGCAAAGGTCATTGTGAAAAATTTTAGAAAAAAAATTCTTAGCTCTTAGAATTAGTTGATTATATGATAGTAAAGAGGAATTTTAGTAGCAAATTTTTTTTTTTACATTTTTCCAATATTTTAAATTTTCCTATATTTTAAAATATTAGAAAAATTATAAGAAGTATTTTTTTCCCTCATGGTCATCATTTTGAATGTTGGAGCATAAGTTTCTATTCTTAGCAACTAACTATTTCTCTACACTAAATAATATTAATGTATTTTTATTTTTATTATTTTTTAGAGCCAATAAAATCTTATGAGTTGCATCAAAGTAGCATTATGCATGCATTGTTTTTAGGAATTAATCTTTGGAAAAATCATTACGTAACAATAGATTTAGTTAAATTTGACAAATGTGCCTTAAATTTTTTATAAATACTTTTGAGCGTTAGTTTTGGGTCAATTTATTTTCTCTTTCCTTCGCTTGATGTTCAAACTACTATCTTCATCTCAAGTTCTTTGCAACATTTCAATTCTTTTACTTAAGTTTAACTTAATTTTTTTATATTAATATTTGCTATTTTAAAAAAAAATTCTTTAAAAAGTAAAATTTTTATAGTTTCTAAATGTAATTTTGTAAATTATTAATAGAAAATATTAAATTAAATAAATTTAAGTAAAAAACCTAAAATGTTGCAAAGAACTTGTGATGGAGAAAGTATAATAATAATAATACTTAAAATTTACAACCTTTCATCAATAATTATTTATACATTAAACACATAATAACAATATACTAAAGTTTTAATTATATTTACAAAGAGAAAACTAAAATTTTTAATAAGAGTCTTTTTTACACTAGGAGGCCTTCTAAGAATTTAAACCTTCGGTTTCATCTATACCAATACTGGGGCCCCATACTATTAAGTGGAATTAGAGTTATACGGTTGACTTAGCTTACTTACTAGAGAGTTATAGAAATTCATGAATGCTTTAACATGAAGATTTGTGGTTTAAACCATACATTTGGAAAAAAAAAATAGACAATTTTTTGAAGTTGATTGTCCAAAATAATTTATTTTTATTTTTACATAATTTTTCATCTAAAACTAATACTATTTGAAAACTAATTATATATATCTGTGATAATTTATTAAATAATTTTTATAGTAATTTTTATGAATTTTTTTAATTATTCAACATAAAAAATTAATTAATTAATAATATAAATTTCAAACAAAAAAAGCCACAAAAAAATATTTGGATTAATTTGAATTAATGCTAAATAAATTAAATATTTATCTCAATGGTTAGGTTTAAGCTTTTTTGCGTTGATGTTCTATACTTTGTTTATCTTCTTACAAGTTAGTTTTATATACCAAAAATCATTTGATATACATTGAGAGTATAGTTAAGCCTTTTCTTGCTTAATTACAAATATTTTTCACCCTAACACTACTATCTATCTAAAAAATAATAAATAAATTCTTATAACATATATTGAGAGAGTATAAAGTTTCTATTGTGTCAAACTACTAATTTTCCCACAAAGAGAGTAAATAATGATTTTAATTTTATTATAAAGATTATACTTTCATGCAACATAATGTTCTATTATCAATATTAGAAAAATTATGAAAGCAGCAAAATTTTTATCGACGTTTATACTTTTAACCTGTGGGTGTTTTATTTGTTTTTAATGAGACTCAAATTAATTTGGTGTTGTATATTTATTAGAGGTATAATTAGCACTAAGAATGTAAAAGGAAAACAGAGAAAAAATAGAAGTCTCATATGTGAAGTTTTTAAAAAACAAAAAAGAAGAATTTGTATGCCTTTCGTAGCTTTAATACAATTACTTAAAGTTATATATTAAGTATAAATTTTGATGGCAAATTTTTTTTTAAATAGCCATAGTAAGTTAAAATTTTGTAACAAATATTTCACTAATTAAATTATATATATATATATATATATATATGTACTTTTAAACTTGAATGAAGTATTTTAATTGGAACTTAAAAGTTTCAAAAACCTCATAATTATTTCTATTTGAATCAACAATTTAAATTTGATAAAACTCATAAAAAGTATGAATATGTCAAATGCTGAATCTTTTTATCCCTGAGTTTTATTTTATTTCCCTTTTTTAATGATAGATTTTTTTTTAATTTCATTATAAAAATTATACTTTCAAGCAACGTAATGTTATATTATCAATATTAGAAAAATTATGAAAGTGAAAAACATTTAATCAATTTTTATAACCTTAACTTACATGGAGTTTTATTTTTTAAATGAGACCCAAATTAATTTGGTGTTGCATATTTATTAGAGGTAAAATTAGCAATAGAAATCTAAAAAAGAAAGAAAAAAACATAAGTCCCTTGGAAACTCCATGCCCTTTTTTAGCTTTAGTACATTTGCTTAAAGTTATATATTAAATATAACTTTTAATAGTGAAAACTATCTTAAATAGCCATAATAAGTTAAAATTTTGTAACAAATATGTCCTTAATTAAATTATATATTTTTGGCACATGCCCTTAAACATAAATTATCAATTTTGTATACTTTTAAACTTGAATGAAATATTTTAATGGAATTTAAAAGTTTCAAAAACCTCAAAATTTTATCTATTTGAATCAATGATAAAAAGCATGAATATGTCAAAAAAGTTGGATGACCTTTTTATCCTTAATTTTTATTTTATTTCCCATTTTAATGATACTCAAATTTGTCATTCCCAATTTATTAGATTAAAAAAAACTAAAATTATGGAAAGGAATAAAAAAATAGAACAAAGTGATGACAAGCTCTTAGGCTTCATATTAGGAAAATAAGATTAGTATTTGAAAAGGAAAAATAGAAAAAAAATTGTTGATTATTTTCTATAAGTTTTTTATGGAAAAAATAATAATAAATGCCAGTAAATTTAAAATTTTGTAATAGTAATGTGTTTGATTTATATGAGCTTAAACATGCCTAGAAACATAGTGTTTGTCAATTAATATACCTTTTAAAATTGGAATGTATTAATCAAAACTTAAAAATGGAACTTAATATCCATATTTATCTATATGTAATTAAAAGTGCAAAGATATATAAAATAACTAAACCACAAATAATAAGTTATTAATTTTCCTTTTAGGTACTAAGCTTCTATTCTACTTTACTGAGTTTATTTTCCTGTGATTAACTAATTATATTATAAGAACAATGTGTAGGACTAGATTTTCAAACTTTAGTGATGTGAGTATAAATTTTAAATCAATGAGTAAGGATTAATTATCCAAAAATATAAAAAGCTACACAACATTTTTACCTCGAACTTTCGAATAATCACTTTAAATCTTCCATAAAACATAAGGTAAATGTAAATTTTGAAATCTTGGAGGTGAGTGTATTTTGATAAAAAAAAATCAAGAGTAAAGCAATTAAGCTTTTTGAGTAATGTATAGTTACTTATAGTTACATGCCTTTGAAAAAACTCAGTGTTTATTTACTAAGTTTATACTTTGGCATTGTAGCTTATATTTAAGTTACATTTCTTAAAATAAATTTATTTTTTACTTGATTTTTTAATTGAATATCCCACCTGTATTATGTTCCTTTCAATTTTGAATATAACATCAAAAAAAATTATTAAAAGTTTACCTTATGTCTCTTTAAAAAGTCAAAGTTATGGTAACATGTTAATGGTAAATCTTTTTAATTATTTAAGCCAAGTAATATATATAGAATCTCCATTTTCATAATTAGCTTTTTTAATCTAAAACATAGAAGTTAAGATAAAATTTACTAAATTAACTTTTAATAAAATTTATAAATATGTAATACTATTAAGATATTAAATTAATATATTTTCTCAATAGATTGAATACCATTTTTAAATATTACACTGATAAGAGGAATTTTGGTATATTTGATTAGATTTTAAAAATACCATGAAGTAATTTTATAAGTACTTTACTATCACAAATAAAAAAACCTCTATCAATTTTTTTATAACAAATATTACCTACAGTATATTCTACATTATACTATTATTATTGTTGTTGTTGTTGTTGTTTATATTAAATAGAAATCTAATACAATGAGCTATCTATTATAATGAATGACACAAATGAAGATAGTTATAATGAAATATTATAATAAAAAACTACTACATAAGAGATAGAAAAATTAATAAGAAATTATATCTAAACTAAAACAAAGTAAAATCATTATTACAATAATTTATTTTGGATAAAACAATTAAAATTATAATTATTTGAGAAAAAAATAACTTACTATTTAATTCACGTGCAACGCACGTGTACAATTACTAGTATATATATATATACGGACTTCATTTTTCTCTCAAGAAACAGGATATGAAAAAAAAAAATTGATGTTGCTCAGCAGATAAACGTTGCGGCCACGTTGAGCTTATTATCAAAATAAAACACGGTTTTATTAATTACACTTAATTACACACTAGTGCTTTCGTATGGGTTAGCTAAATCAACCATAAGCATACTTACTTACAAGTACTAAAATAACACTTCAATTCTGAAAATTTTACACATCTTCTATTACAGTCTAAAAAGCTTATACTTATAGTTACACACTAGTAGTGCTTGTAGGACTTATTAGTTAAACCAATGATAAGCATACCTACTTACAGATGAGAAACTAGTATTATGATTCATAAAAATCTTGTTAAATTCTAAAATTGAAGAACTCATTTCTAAAAACTTTTTTAGGAACATATAAACAGATAATTCTAAAGGAAAAAATACCAAAAAAATCATTATAGTTATGAGTCTAGATCTATTTAGTCATTATAGTTCTGAATGGCTCTAATTACATCACTAAAGTCATAGTTTGGGCCCAATTATCCATTAATGTTACACTTTAGTACCAAATATGCCACCAACAATTAAAAATCTAACTGCAAATGTGAAAAGTTGCTGGTTTTGAAATTTTGGGGTACTAATGTAATTTTTAACAAATTTTTGAAACTTTGTAAAATTTACTATTTTCATTTATTTTATGTGTCAGCCACTGCATCGATCACCAATAGATCTGCTATTAGTGATGCAAGCGATGCTAGAAGAGGTAGCGGTGGACATTACTAGTGCAAACAAAATAACTATCATACCAAGAACCAGATGATCAGAAATACATCAATATCATATGAATGAGTTTTATTTTATCAAATTTCATGTTATTTATAGTATCGAAAAATAGTGATTAATTTGAATATCATTTCTGAAGGGATCAGTAGTAACCGGTGAATAATTGAAGTGGTTGTCGCCCAAAAAAATAAAAATGGTAAATTATATACAGTTCCCAAAGTACCCAAATATTTTAAAATCAACAACTTCTTACATTTACCGTTAGGTTTTTAATTATTAGTAGCATATTCGGTACAAAAATGTAACATTAGTGGTCAATTTGGGCTCAAACTATGACTTTAATGATATAATTGGAACTACTCAAAACTATAGTAACCAAATTAATTTAGACCCATAACCACAGTGAGTTTTTTTTGTGCTTTTCCCAATCCTAAATTTGATAAGATAACAAATGCATGATGAGTGGAGTCTTGGAGTGGTGTATGTATGTGGACTGTAATGAACCTTAAGTTTTAAACCCTTCAAACTTAAACCACAGGTGTATAATTGTCATTTATAGTGTGGCAAGTAGGGGTCAATCTCAAAAGGACTAAGGTGCTATAATAGGGCTATTACTAGTTCTTAAGAATCTACATGCAACCATGCATGACATAAGCAAGAGAAAGAGCAAGCAAGGCGAGTAGGCAAAATGTGTAAGTAAAAAGCAAGCAATCAACAAGAATAAGGATTTAGGCAACGACTAAACTAAGTTAAAGTATGTAATTCACACAATTAGCAACAACAATGACTCAAACACAAGACAAATGAAGAACTAAAGCAACCTCTTAGAGTAAGGGGGTATTGTTTCATGAATGGAATCACTTGCTACATATGTTCATAACATCCTAAAGTAATGGTTCCTTATGTTTCTCTGTCATCTTAGTATTTCAATTTAGTTTAGGACTAAAGCATTAAAAAAAATGTAGGATTGATATAGGAAAAAAGGTTTGAGCAATGATATATATTTACATATAGCATGCAAGTGACGAGCAAGGGAGGAGACGGGTTTTTTTTTTATTATTTCTGAAGGTAAACTAAGTGATGAATATGAACAGTGACATAATTGTTATTATATGTGGGGTTCAGCTAGGTTGAAGAATAAACAAGTACGTTCTCCGATTTATTGATTTTATTTAATTTTGTCAGGCTAGCTAGACTGGGGAATACTATAAGTTATGACGGTACGTAGACGACTTTGGTTTCTCGATCTCTCTCTCTCTCTCTCTCTCTCTCGCCATTGATATATATATATATATAATAAGGATATGCAACTGTTGAGGATCAGCAAGATAACAGAAACTAGCAAGCCACCATCCATCTACCTATATATCTTCAGTTGCTAGCTAATAGCTGGTATATAACATACATGATAAATGGCCGCCGATAGTGGTATCGAACGTTTTCTCCTCCTCCTCACAATCACCTTTTCATTAGCTCCGGCAGCTGTTGCCACTCAATATGTTGTGGGCGATGGCTCCGGCTGGACCCCCAACTACAACTACGCTTCTTGGGCCAACGGGAAAACCTTCTACGTCGGGGACACTCTCTGTAAGTACTACATATATATATATATCTAGCTAGGTGGTAGCAGTAGTATACATATATACTGGTCCATCAGAATTAATTGATTATATGTATTAATTGTGTGGACGCAGTGTTCCAGTATAACCCTACCTTGTATGCGGTAGACGTGGTGAGCCAAAGTGATTATGAGAATTGCGCAACAACAAACCCCCTCCAATCATACAGCGGCGGAAGCACAACCATCACCCTCACCACCCCCGGCTCCATGTACTTCATCAGCCCTAACATGTACTGCTCTGTCGGCATGAAGCTCGCCATCAACGTCCTTGCTGCCGGCACCGGAACCTACTTTTCCCCCCCATACTACTACTCATCTCCCTATTCCGTTTACAGGCCGCCCCCGCCCCCCTTCTTCTACAACCGCAGCCCCCGCATCACTTGTCATGCCCTGGCGCCCATGCTGCCCTTGCTGCTCGGTTATCTTCTTGTAAATAATATTTGATCACTTCACCCTCTCTCTCTCTTGATATTGCAGCAGCATGCAGCAGCAGCTATATATATAGCAACGTTTTCTGTACCATTCTCCTTAATTTGTTTGTCTTACCTCCCGTCCCATTCCCATACATATGTTTCGTTGTTGTGCTTGAGAGTTCCCGCTGTTGACTGGAAAAAAAAAAACTGTATCAAAGTTAATTTGTGCTCATGTACTCATCATGTGTGATCCATCTTGATTATCCAATAATCAATTCCCTTACAGTCACTGATGGTCGTCTTTGATTCAAACAATACTAGCTAGCTAGTATATGTGGAGTATTTGTTTAATATGTCCTAAATGCTAGCTAGATTTGTAGTTTATATTTATGGTTTTAATTAATATTTTCCATGTATATTGCATTGGTTAGGTTATATAATTTCCATGTAGTATTAGTGTATGTAATATTACAATGCAAAATATTAGAGAAGCTCCATACAGAATATTAGCAAATTAATAATAAGCAAACAAAAGTACGAGAAGGTCGCATTCCTCCATCCAAGGTTTGCTATTTCTCCATCGTATGCCAAACATAAGTATATATTGTCACGTCCCAAAACCCACCCTAGGAGTCTTGGGACGATGACATGCCGCATATTCAATAAAATAATTTTTTTCTAAGCATGCAAGGCTACATATTTCAAATAATTTCAAACTTATAAAATTTTCAAACTTCTGAGAATAAGTGGCAAAGCAACTACAATCATTGAAATCGAAACATGATCCATAAGATATTAAAGCTCTAAGGAATTAAACAAAATCTAAAGAGTTTTCTAAACATAAATAAGTTTCTAATAGTAGTACTAACGAAATACTTGTAATTGTCTTGAACTGTTGCTGGTATTGTAGTCGCTCCCGCTAGCTAATTTGAACTATTCCTGATCTGTGTGAGGGAGTGAAAACGGAGTGAGCACGAATACCCAGCAAGTGGCAGATTTTGAAAACAAAAATACAATATACAAAATGTATAGGGATCAAGCAGAAAACAACTCTTGTAAGATAATAACATAAACTTTAGTAGAAGATAATTGAACAGTCAGAACATAATCAATGTAATAGAAATTTTGAGAGCTAAGAAAATAATTTTTGTAAATAAAATCATTAACCAAAACAGAGCAGTTCAAAGCAAAATAGCAAAACAGAAATTTAGAGCAGAGTGGGTGGGGTGATCACTGTGACTACATTTAAACTGCTGTAGTGCGTCCAAAATTGTCTAAGAATCGCCAACGATCGAGCGCCCTGAAGGACATGTCCTAAAAACAATGTACTACGGAACAGAACGGAACAGAATACCCTACGTGGAGGGTCAAAAACTACATTTTCCCAGTAGTACGGACACAGAACCAACACCCACAAAAATAGAGTCAGAACAGAAATTCAGAGCATTACGATTGTTATAAAATTTTAGTACAAAACATCACAATCAAAACATACATGATCCCAGCTTATTTAATCAAACATAATATATTGCATAAATAAGATAAGATTTGAATAAGCAGATAAACAAGTAAATTAATAAAACACTTGGGAAACAATTTCGGAATAAAACTTGTAATTGAAAACTCTTATTCTGATTAAAACAAAATTATTTAATAATGCAAAATAGCTTTAAATCAAAATATTAAAAAATTACTAAATTGGAAAACTTAGCACTTTGAGGAAATAATATATATATATATATATATATCAAAAAAATTTAATTTTTAGAATAGTAGTAGCCACTTACCTCAAAATGCAACTTTCAAACTCCTGAAATAATTCTTTAGCCGCCTAAAATAATTATGTAAAAGTTTATATCAAAACATAATCAATTCAAGAAATAACCAAAAATCACTTGCTGACAGTGACCTAAATGAATGTTTATGGAACCTAAGAATTCACTGAAGTATTGTTAGAAGCGTTAGGGACTAATATTGTAATTAACCCGATTACTTTCCCAGACACAAGCTTTGCGGTAGGGGTGAGCATGGGTTGGGTAAACCCGAAACCGAAACCGAACCACCCCCATTGGGTTGGGTAAAAATTGATCATGGTTCTTGGGTTGGTTCCACATATAAGAGAACCGACGGTTTTTGAGTTGGTTCTGGTTCCATATGGAACCAACCCGAGGTGGAACCGAACCCGAGATATATATATAATTATATAATAAAAATTATAGTATTACTAATATATCCATACACACACACACACACACATATTTCTTTGAAGTATTATGATGGTTATTTTGTGTTTTTATATTAAACTCTTAAACTGATGTTCCAAATTGAAATAGTATGAAAGTTGTGGGATCATTTACAAAATTTTTCCATATTTACTTAAATCACTTTGCTTCATAGACGCACCACTCCTAAGTCATTTTGCTTTCGATCTTTCATTCCAAACTACTCTTTATGACACAATTATGATATTTTTTTCATTTGAGTCATGTAAAATTAAAAATTTATGACATCAACATATTTTAGGTTTTGATACTGAAAAAGATGGTCTTAAAGACTCAATTTTTCATATTGAATGTCATACCAATATTAGAATTACTGGAATGAAGTAAACTAGTTGAGATAAAAGATACCCTACAAGCAATTCTTTTGAACCATTTTTGTAAGAACAACATTTTAAACTCTTTTGAATGTATCTAAATACATATATTTAAATATTAATTTAATTGTATATTATGTTGAATATGTCATAAAACTGATTATGGATGTAAATTTATTAAATTTTGGTGTTGTTATAGGTATATGGTATAAACCGAAAAACTCGAGAACCAAAACCGAGAAACCCAAAACCATGGTTCTGGTTCTATTCGGTTCTCGGTTCTAGGTTGGGTAGAAAAATTTTGGAACCGAGGTTATTTTGGGTTGGTTTGGTTCCACCATAAAACCGAACCAACCCGACCTATGCTCACCCCTGCTTTGCGGTGACCAAAATGTAACTATTTAAACTATGGGATGTCGATAAACTTTCCTCAAAACCTAAAGGACCTACAATGTTATTATACCAATTTGTTTCCAGAAACACGATTCTTCGTCTTTTCTAATTCGCACTTCTGCTACTTTCCAATTTCCATCATGCCCAGCCAAAATCTCCCCAAATTTATTTTTAATCTATCTGAAATAATTCTAATGATTAATTGACCCTTCCAATCATCAAAATAAATTATCAATCAACCATAACCTTAACCTAAATCTTTCTTCAAATTCAAAGAAAAATTAGCTTATGTATTGAAAAAAATAACTAACAATTACTCACCAAAGAAGCGTTTGAGCTTTAAGAGGAGAGAATGAGTGTTTTAGAGTAAGTAAGTGAAATGAGTGAAATGGATACTAAAATGGAACTTGTATGGCCAGCCATGGGTGTATATATAGAGTGAAACCATGTGATTCACATGGGGGTGAGTAGGAGACAAATTGAGATACAAATTGAAAGACTTATATGGGTGGTGGGTGATATAGTCAAAAGTAGGTGACAAATTGGAAGACTTGTGTGGGTGGTGGGTGAGATAGTCAAAAGTAGGTGACAAATTGAAAGACTTGTGTAGGTAGTGGGTGAGATAGTCAAAAGTATGTGACAAATTAGAAGACTTGTGTGGGTGGTGGGTGAGATAGTCAAAAGTAGGTGACAAATTAGAAGACTTGTGTGGGTGGTGGGTGAGATAGTCAAAAGTAAGTGACAAATTAGAAGACTTGTGTGGGGGCTAAATTTGGTTGGGTCATTACATATATGATATTACAATGTAAAAGGGGGGGGAAAAAAAAAAAAGTAAGTTGCATGCCATACTGTTCATCTTAAAATCAAAACAATACTTAAAGAATATCCCTTTCCCAACGTCCTAGTTTTCAATGCTTTAGCCGTTGGAAGCTTTTAACAGTTTGAAAAAATTGAGCCAAATATTTCCAATGGCCGACTGTTGGTAGCTAAGGCCATATGCAAAGTTTATGAAATTTGGGGATAAAGTGAGCAAAAGTTGAAAGTTGGGGTGATTTTTAGTGTTGGCTAATAGCTAATATTAGGGCTGAGCACGGGTTGGGTAGAACCATGGGTTTATCCAACCCAATAGGTGTGGGTAGGGTTGGGTTGGGTAAAAATGCATCATGGTTCGTGGGTTGGTTCCATCTGTCAAAAAACCATCGGTTTTTGGGTTGGTTTCGGTTCCATGAGGAACCAAACTGAAATGGAACCGAACCGAGAGTATTAACGTTAGTTTACAATTACATATATATTATATATGTAGAATGTATTAATGTAAGGGTAAATATGAAAGTTTAGAAAGTATAGGAGTTTGAATGTCCTTTTAAACAAAAATGAATAGTCCACACTGGGTATTTCCATTTTTTAATTCAATAATTCGTCTTTCTCGTCTCTGTCTCTCGATTCCATTTCAGCTGCCGATTCGAAACTCTCTCTCCAACTGTTCTTCAAAGCTCAAAACAAAGAAAGGGTTAGGGTTTTAAAAAGAGCACCAAATTCAAAGAGAAAGACGAAAAAGATGAAGCTATCGGCGTGGGAATGGTGATTGACTGATCGAGAATCGAAGGTCATGTTCTGCGTTGCCGGTAAATTAGATTTCAATCCAGTTTTTGATTTCTTGGTTCATTTCGAATCTATTCGTTGTTCCTGTTTCAATGTTTTTTATTTCGATTCGTTCCTTTTTGTTTTGTCCCTCTCTTCCTATTCGCAACTCGGTTTTGATTCATTTTGGTCTTTTGATTAGCAGCTTTTCATTTTGGTTTTCTGATTCACGGCGGTGTTCCGATTCACGACGGTGTTCCGATTCGCAGCTTGTTTCCGATTCACAGCAGAAGGAGCTTAGTTTATTCCCGATGCCCAGCTGCCCAGGTATCCCCTCCTTATAATTATAAGTGTTAATTTCTGGTATAAGTGTTCTACATCTGTAAATGTAAAAGTTCTTGATAGTTGATATAAGTTTTTAAACAGCGGCAGCGGGTGGTCTTTAAAACTACTTAATAAGTTAATTGGTGTCCAATGTTTTGACCACATAACTGCATTAAAGTTATGGAAGATGCATCTCCAGCATTCACAATTTATGACAAAACATTGTACCTGCTGGTTGCAAGTCATACTACGAAGCTAACATGTGGAGTAAGAATGAGATTTGCTATACGTCAGATGGCAGTTGGGTCATCTAGGCTGTCCTGCCTAACTTTATGTTGGTTTTGCAGTAAAATATGACTGAGTGGATACTTTTGAGACTTGCCTTCTGTTGTCTCTTATTATTCATAACTAAATAGACTGATTGGTGAAGTTATTACATAATCAATTCTGTCCTAAGTATGGTGCTGGAGTGATGATATCTTTGCATATAGAATTATAGACAATGTAAATGAAGATCTTAATGTTAATTTCAAACTATCATATATTGAATGCTTAACCTTGTACTTACAAGTTACAATAAATTAGTTATAATCCTATAACTTTAGGTTTCCTTGTGATTAGTAAAATATGAAAAGGTTAGGGAAGTGAAGTGAACCCTGGTAAATGTCTAAATGATCCTAGTTCTGTCATCTAGGCTTTAAACATGGAGCAGCAGAGGTTCCATGGGCAGGTTTACTAGTTTAGTAATGGATATTATTACATGATTTTCTTTTCTTATTCTTTGTTTTTGTAGTCTGTTGGTTACGTTCCAGTTTTCTTTGTTGTTTTCTTTTTTTGGTTGTTCAATCAGAATAAAAGGATCACGTTTTTAACTATCACTAATACAAACTTGAATTCATACAAGGTCTCTGTATGTCCAAACTGTGGTGGGGATGGTGAAGTGATTTCTGAATATTACCGAAAGTGTGTTGGCAAAGGTTTTACATGTGCTAAGAAGAAAACAAGGTGAATTACAAATCAGATTCAATAATAATGCTCTCTTGATATCTGTGTTATATTAGTATTTTTCTCTAAAAATCATCTCGTTAAATAGCTTACTAAACAGTTCTCTTATTTTTGTGAAGAAAATCCTATGCCCTTATAATATCCCAGGGAAAACAAATTACTAAAATAGGTATACCTAATTCTAGATATTAAGGTCTTAACTCTTAACCAAATACTCCATTCTTCCAAAGTTCTTTGGACTATTCGCTATTTACATCAATTAATATATAATTTTTAATCTTCAATAATTTAATATATAGATGTAAGGTTTTTTTATAAATAAATGATAAATGGAGACTTATAATTCCTAAATACTACTATTATGTTTTTAACAATTTTCTATAAAATATAATATAAATAAAGCATGCCCCGGTAGCCTTCTCTAATTTTATTCACTTTCATTGAATTGTTTAAATCGTGTCTGCCTTTTCAATTACAAAGAAGATTTGGATTTAAACAAGTTAGTGGTATCTTGATTGCTACTACTTTTTTTCTGGTATTGTTTGTTGTAAGTTGAGTTTATTCTCTTCGCAACCCTCTTATAGTTTATTCTCTTCAGTCTTCACAACCCTTCTAGGTTATTGTTTGCTGTGACTTGGGTTTATTTGGCTACTGTGTTTGCTGTAACTTGGGTTTATTTTCTTTTGCTGCTGTTTGTTGTAACTTGGCTTTGATTTATATGGTTGTGCTTTTTTGTTTCACAGCCTTCTTCCATTTCGGTTCCTTTATCAAATTCGTAGCCTTCATTTTACAGCAAGAGGAGCAAAGTTTCTTTCTGACACCTAGGTAATAAATTTCTTCCACTTCTGTATCTTTGGTTATTTGTTCTCCCCAACATCATTTTATTGGAATAAATATGTTGATAATGGTACCTAGCAACCTGCTAGCTACTAAACTAATAACTAAAAGGGGGAAGTTTTTCAATTAATCATATATCAGTAATCTTTGATTTTGGTGAAAGTTAGGATTCACACGGTGTTCCGTTATTGTACCATGATGGAAATATCAAGTTCTGTATCTTCATGTTCGGTGGGTATTATTAGGGAATATAATTTTTTTATTATTGGTGCTGCTTGTTAGTTTATGCTGGTTTATTTTAGTTCAATATTCTAATATAAATTTTTTATATCAAAATGACAGATGTCTAATACATCTCCTCCAACTGAAGTAAGTGCTGATGCACCTACATCCACTCCAAGTGTAGGAGCTACTAATGCTCCGAATGCCGCAACACCTAATGCTCCAACCACAGAAGGGGCTGGTTCTGGAAATGCAGCTGAGGAGAGTACAGGTTCTAAAATTTGGGCTGCTTTTATTAAGATTTCTGATCCACAGAAAAAAGAAAAAGATAAAGCTAAATGTAAGCATTGTGGAAAGATTTATGTTTGCCCAACTACATATGGTACAAGCACATTGTGGAAACATTATCATAAATGCATTAAGAATCCGAATAGGGGTAAAAATAAGAAGCAAAAATGTTTGGCTGTTCAGTTGCGAGATCAGGATACTTGTAGTGTTGTTAGTGTGAAGTTTGACCAAGAGGCTTTAAAGAAAGGGTTGTGTAGGATGATAATGGTAGATGAATTACCCTTTAGGTTTATGGAACGGGAAGGCTTCCGTAATTTTCTTCAACTTTGTGAGCCACGATTTCGCATGCCTTCCCGTTTTACAATAGCTAGAGGTTGTATGGAGCTTTACTTGGAGGAGAAAAAAAAGTTAATGGCTGCCTTGGAAAATAATACACAAAGGGTTTGTCTGACAACTGATACATGGACTTCTCTGCAAAATATTAACTACATGTGTCTCACGGTTCACTTTATTGATAATGATTGGAAGCTGCATAAGAGAATTTTGAACTTTTGTCCAATCTCTAGTCATAAAGGTGATGACATTGGTAGGGAGATTGAAAAGTGTTTGCATGATTGGAAGCTTGATAATGTTTTCACAATAACAGTTGATAATGCAAGTTCTAATGATACTGCCATTACATATTTAAAGAGGAAGCTTAAGGATCGGAGTTCAACTGTTTTAGGTTGTGATTTTATTCATATGAGATGTGTTGCCCACATTCTGAATCTTGTTGTACAAGATGGTCTAAAAGAATCAGATTTGACCATTTCAAAGATTCGTGAAGCTGTCCGTTTTGTTAGGGCTTCTCCGCAAAGGCTTAACACTTTTAAGGAATGCGTTAAGCATGAAAAAATAGGGTCCAAAAGTCACTTATGTTTGGATGTAGTGACTAGGTGGAATTCAACCTACCTAATGTTGGAAACTGCTGTTAAATTTCAAAAAGCCTTTGAGAGATTAGAGGAGATAGATTCCAAATATGTAGTTGAACTCTTGGGGAAAAATGGGATACCCAATGAGAATGATTGGGAGAAGGCCAAAGTTTTAGTGAAGTTCTTGCAAGCCTTTTACGATTTTACTTTGCGAATCTCTGGTTCTTTATATGTCACTTCAAATAACTTTGTGCTTGAGATTTGTTCTATATTGTGCCTATTGAATGAGTGGACAAAAAGTGATGATCAAAACTTGAAGTTAATGGCTATGAAAATGAAAGAAAAATTTGACAAATACTGGGGGAATGTGGACAAGATGAATATGTTGTTATTTGTTGCAATGGTGCTTGATCCCCGGTATAAGCTCAAGTACATGAAGGCCATGTTTAGCCAAGTGTATGCGAAAGATGAGGCAGAGAAGTTGGTAGCTAAGGTGAAGGATACATTAACTCTTTTAGTTAATTTTTATGATTCTTCACCTTCAAATAAAGTGGACAAGAATAGGGCTGAAATTTATGAATTCATGGACATTGATGGTAGAGAAAGAAGCCATCTTTCTTTGTTGAAATCGAAATTAAAGGACACCTTAGAAGAAGAAGATTCGACAGATATCAAATCAGAGTTGGAAAAATATTTGGATGAACAACGTGAAAAAGATGTAACTGATTTCGATATACTGAATTGGTGGAAGGTGAATTCATCAAGGTATGTACTGCTTTCGAAGATTGCAAGAGATGTGTTAAGCATACCCATTTCTACTTTTGCATCAGAATCGGCTTTCTCTGTTGGCGGTAGAGTTCTTGACTCGTTTCGGAGTTCCTTAACTCCTGCTGTCGTTCAGGCCCTCATTTGTGGCCAAGATTGGCTTCGTGCCTCCCCTCTACCCATTTTGGTTGAAGAAAACCTTGAGGATTTAGAGATTATTGAAAAGGGTAATTATTATGGTTTGGTTCTAAACTTCTAATGTTACTAATTTATTGATTCATTTTTTTGTATGATCTTATTTTGATTGATGATATGCTTGTCTTTTAGATTTGTCTGATTTGCATATGGAGTCGGGCATCACCACAGAGGCTAATTTTACATCTTAAGGGCAGCTGTACAAGTAAGTACATGCTTTTGTTTACTGTTTTTTAGTTTTCTTCAATGATATGATGATAAAAGTTGCCAATTAGGGCTGATTAAATAAAAATAGTGAGACTGCTTGTTTATGAGTTAAAACTAGAGGTAAATTGGATGTGCTGGTGATGGTGATATTGCAGGTGAAATTGCATGTAGTTAGAGGGTTCTTGAGTGCTGTTGGTGCGTAAAGAATGTGGACTAGGTGCTGCCGTGTTGGTGATAACAGCTGTGTAGTTTATTCTGGTGTTCAAACAGTATGTAGCAAACTTTGAATTCTACTAGGAACTTTTGTATTTAAATGTGGATTTATATCTGTAGCATGTTTTATATCTGTAGCATGTTGAATGCTCTCTAAATTTGTTGTGGATCGAATCAGTGTGGATTTCTTGCACAATTATTTCAAGGACTGCCCTATGTAGTTGTAACTTTTAATCCAATTTCATGCGCAATTATTTTGCATTGCTTTTGTCTGCTTTCATGGATTCCTTTGTTTGTGCGTATCTGATTTCAGTCTGTTGATAGTGCCAGTGCTTTGAGTTGCTGGTAGAGGTTTTTGTTTTTTAATGGTCTGTTGGTGGAGTTATTGCTGTCACCTTTTCTTAAATAGATGAAGCAATGAGAAAGATTGTAAATTTTGGGTGGTTCCTTACCTTTTTCCCATTCCACTGAAAAATGGAAGTAGAAAAAACAAAAAGGTTTTGAAACAGAAAAATTACTGGCTCAGTGCTTTATGACAGCCCAAGATCAATATGTTTCAGGAGGATTTATGACAGCCCAAGATCAATATGTTGGTTAAGTTGCAAGTGATTAACTTTAGGTGTTTGTGATTTACTTGTTTCATCATCAATTGGTTTATAGGATTTAGTTGGCTTACGTAGTGTTGTTGCTTTTCCTGGTTGAGTTCATTGCGTTGTTGGGTGGTTATATAGTATAAAACAAAAGGAATTGCTCTTTTAGTGCATATAAGTATATAAAACAAAAGGAATTACTCTTTTAGCGCATATAAGTAAACTTGGCTCAAACTGAGTGGAGTGGGGACATTGGATTCATTTAGTCTAGTGAACTAGGATTAAGGTGGAGTTAATTGATTGGCATGCTGTATCTGTATTCATGATCAAATAATGCTGAAAGGCCTTTCCAACCGTGAGATACCCTCTCAGGTGTATTGAGATTATGTTGTGAACTGTTGGTGATACGACTTGTAAGCATAAATTAGCAACGAAAGAGGAATATTAGGGTAGAAGGATTTGAGTTTGAGGCCGCAGTATATGCTGTAAATTTTAGTTTATGTGGGCCTGTGCTGTTAAAACTGTTGCTTTCAGGTAAGGAATTTGGTTTGCTGGTTTTTGTTGGAATTAGAAATGGCAACTTGACATCCCCGAGTTTATCCATTATTGCTTCTGGGTTCTCTATTTTGGTCCCTTTTTTTCTTGCGTCTCTTTCACTTCATAGCTCTAAGATGTCATGAGTTCCCCTTTTGTAGCGCTTGGAAGAGATAGTGTAAGTTAGGAAGCCTCCTTAAAATGAAATTTTTTTGTTGTATCAGATTCTTATTCACTCTACCTATATATGTTGATTTGTTGAGTTGGAAGAGATCTATTGTGGAACCGTCAGACCCGAGGACCCAGAACCGAAAACCCAGAACCATGGTTCTGGTTCTGATCGGTTCTCGGTTCTCGGGTTGGGTTGTAATTTTGTAGAACCGAAGGTTTTTCGGTTTGGTTCGGTTCCGCCTGTAACCCGCACCAAACCGAACCATGCTCAGCCCTAGCTAATATGGATAAGCATTGATTGTATAAACTTGAAACCCAATACATACCACCCACACTAGATTAGGTTAAAAATTGACCATAATTTTTGGGTTAGTTCCAAATTTGAGAGAACCTTCAAGTTTTGGGTTAGTTTATGCTTCATATCTATATAAAATAACTTGAGATATATGTATCAATATATAATAAAAAATGTGATATTACTAAATTGGTCATATATTTATGTTTGAATATGTACATTAAAAGCTATGATAGTACTAAATTATTCATATAATAAGAACATATATATTTAAACGTGGATTAAGTTGTGTATTATGTCAAATATTTTTAAAACTAGTTATGGATACAATTTCATTGGATTACAAAGTTTTTAATTAATATCAATATGATAGGAACCAATAAATCAAATAACCAAAATTGAAAAAACCAAACTCGTGATTTTGGTTATGTAACTTGGCTCGATTTCATTAGAAAATCGAACCAACCAAACCATACTCACCCCTAATGGCTAATTGAAAAAAAAAAGGGAAAATTGTCAAAACCCCTCTTGATATTTAGTCAAACCTACATTTGTCTTCATTGTTTAGAATACATACATTGACACTCCTTAAAAGCTAACATACCTATAGTTGTTCCCTTCAAGAGCTAACTTCACCATTCACTGTTTCCATGGAAAAAAGAATATGCTTATTTTGTCCCCTAGCATTCTTCCATAAGAACTTTGCTCCCTAACTTTTGCATCTAATGAGCTACCTTGTCTCCTTTAATCCCTTTCGAGTCCCTTACTCTGCCACCTTCATTACCCCCATCAACCACAGCTACTGAACCACTGCAAAAGAAAAAATTAAAATCAGTTAGGAACTTTGGGGCTAAAAGTAAACCATTTTTAGATTTATTTTAATGTTAATGTATGTCATGCCTAATACTAGAATTAGTGGAAAATACTCAATTAGACATGCAATATAAGGTCAAAGACTTTTATAGGGAAACCTTAAACTTGAGTACCTATTTAGAACATAAAAATTAGCTAACCACACATGGAAATTACCTTTGCATTTTATTTTATGGTATCCTATAAATTGTATGAGGAATCTTTGGGACACTTGTTCAAGATATTTGGCTTGTTTTTTGTGTAGAAGGGATTATTCTAGAATAAAAAATATCCTAGAAGAATGGTTTTTTCTTATTTTATTTTAATGGATAGTCATTCATTGCATAGAAGAATCAATTACCGGTGCCACAATTGTCACGCCCCAAACTGCCCCTGGCCCATCTGGGCCCGATTATCAGATTAATGCAGCGGAAGTTATTCATACTGAAGGGGCTTTATTAGCTAGTTATGAGCACCTACGGCGTGACTCCAGGATCTATTCTGGTACTAGCTTGTTACTTAAATACTTTCAATGTGTTGTCAGGGTGCTCTCCAGGAATGAGCTAATACCTATGTGGAATTCTAGTGTTCCATTTATGGACTTTACCACTTAGCCGGTTACACACACAAGTCTTTAGATGCCATTTCAACAAAATCCAATAAATCCAGATTCACTGGAAGTCTTCCCTTAGTTACACACATAATCAGCAAATCATACTTGCAATTCAAGCAAAGCATACACTTAATCCATTAAGTGCATAGGATGTGTGTCCATCAAGTGTACTAATCCAATGCATGGCAACAAAGAAGCCCATCTCATTTTCAACTTTGAAAACCACATTTATATATCCATGAGCATCAGCCAAGTCTAGTACACATAACATGAATATCCATCATGGCATTTCATCAAAATTCATCCTAAGATAATCATGATCACAATGTGCATCTAACAAGCATCTCCTACTTGGAAAACATACCAAGGATGCTATATGTCCATAACTAGTTAAGTTTAGGTTTTACAGACCAAGTTCTTATGTCTACCCAAACTTTAACTCATAACCTGGAACTCATTCCAGCTTAATAGACCTTGTTCCCACAACTTCTAGACTCCACAAGCCTGCACAAGGAAGTCCAAACCATTAGCTTGTTCCACAAGTAAAATATACCACATAAGTCACTTAGAGTCAAATGAATATATTAAGCAACACTAAACTCATACCCAGCCCTTTAGCAAAACATAACGAGTACTCTAGTACTCCCTACTTGATCTATCAAGCCATCCAATCCACTTCCTGAAAAAAGTAAAGAAGGGCGGGTGAGTTATAAAACTCAGTAAGGATCCAGGTGTGAGGTAAGTAACTCATGACTTTCATAGTCATATCCGGCTTAAAAAGCCAAAATTGTGCCAAGAACGTAATGGCAATGCCAAATCAGAATGAGGTAATCTCTCGTGACTTTTGTAGTCACATATGGCTTCCAAAGCCTATTCTTAAGCCAAGAATGTCATGGCAATTAAATCCAATGCCAAGAATATCATGGCAAATAATCCTGTTCCTGCAAAGGAAAACACTAAAACAAAGAAAACACAAGATACAGCACAATAGCAGCATCAACAATAATAATAATAATTTGGGTCAGCATGCACAAACAACAACGGTTCAGAGAAGCACACAACACACGCACTCAACCACAAGTTTTCCTGGGCAATCACTACTGCCACCCACTACTGGCACTCCTGGCCAGACTGGCAGTACTGGCACCAATGGCACCCCTGGCACCACTGGCACCCCTGGCAAGTGTCCAAGGCTTTAAACCTCAATTCTCCTTCTTAATCATACCACCCGTTCCCCTAGAGCTCCGAGTTACATAGTAAGTTGGTCATTCTTACTATAAACTCTAACACTTGCCTTTATATTGATTAGCTAATCAAACCATATATATATCCAGAATTGCCCATTATTCATATCCATAGTTGCCGAAGCAACAATCCACGTCCAATATGCACTTACGTGCCCAAAGTTGCCGAAGCAATGATACCTCATCAATTATGCACTTACGTGCCCAATTATTAAACTAAGAAAGTAACATGAGCCCTCACACAAAGAACAACTAACCCGCTGCACACCTATGGTCACTTGGTACTATGACCATCACATAGGGGCATTTATACTCACAAACAATATCATGGAAGTACACCATGCAATAAGTGAGTAAAGGATCCTTACCACCATTGGTGTAACCTTTTGCTTATTGCCTTTGCTTTGCTTTGTTTGTTGTTGGAACTTTGCCATTTCCTTAATGGACCTCACTTAAGGAGGTAAAGGCCCACTTAGCCTTTTTGTGAACTGAGGCCCAATTTTCTGTGAACTCAGGCCTACATTGGCCTTTTCTGGAATTCTGGCCCAACTTATCATTTAGGCCCAATTTTACCTTTTCAGGATTTTTAGCCCAATTTCCAATAATGCCATTATGGCCCAAAATAGCCCATTTCATAATTTATGGACCAAGAACACTTGGTTTTCAATTTGGGTCTTCAAATTTAACTTTTGGCCCAAATAGCCCCATCATTTCTTTTTCTTGCTTTTCTTTCATCTTTTGCTTGTTTCCTTCCTTGGAATGGCCATACAAGCCTCGAGGCACCAAGAACACTTGGTTTCATGCCTCCAAATGCCATGTATACTCATGGCCGAAACCTCCATCCTTGCTTTCCATGGCTTAAAAGTGCCATGCATATAAAGAGCTCTTGAGTTGAGCTCAAGAACAACAATATCCTTCCATGGCCGAAATATCCACTTGATTTCCTTGCAAAAATCCAACATGGCCAAGTCATTAGAGAGTAGCATCTAGCTCAAAATACATGAAACTACCAAGAAAAACTTGGTTCACTTACAACCTTTAAATGGCCGAAACTTGAGCTTCACTTTCTTGGAGTTCGTCTTCATCTTCTTGCTCTTCATGGCTTAGAAATGCCATGCATGTAAGGAGCTCTTGAGGTGAGCTCAAGAACACCATTTTATCCATATGGCTGAAACTTCACAAGCATTTCTTCATAGGTTTTCTTTGATTTCTCACTTTGTTCTTGGTCTAGATGGGTTTAGGAGCTTGAAAGCTTCAAGAAAATGTGTTTGCATGTGCAAGAACATGCATTTCTAGCTATGGCCGAATCTTGGATGAAGAAAGAAGGAGATGGAGTTTGAAGAACACCATGGCTGGAACTTAGAGAGAAGGGAGAGCTTTTGGTGCTAGAGAGAGAGTGGAAATGAAAATGAAATGAAAGTAGGAGTGATGGCTGGTTATGCACTTACAAATGAAAGAGAAATGAAACTCAAATGCATTCTAAATGTGCATTAAACGTATATTCAAAGAAGGTGGGTGGTCATGGTGCTAAATGAAGTGAAATGCACCCAAAATGCATATCAAATGCATAATTTGGAGGTATGGACGAATTTTGAATGAAAAAGGTGGGAGAATAAGTCAAAAATGATGGGCCAATATTTTAATGTAAGTGGGAGACAATGTAAGTGGGTGATTAAAATATGGTGAGTGGGATTTGTAGTGGGAGACAAGGCATGGGTAATAGAATAGTCAAATTGGGAAAGTGGGGGACAAAAGTAAGTGGGGTAATATTTAATTGGTAAGTGGAGGATGTAGTGGAGGGATTAAATAATTATGAGTGGAATGTGTAGTAGGCCAATTTTTTAATTGGTAACATGGGGTGGCCGGCCATGCATATATTTTTCATGAAAAATGGCCAAATTACTCACTTGGTCCTCCATCTTTCTCCAACTTTGCAATTGAGTCCCTCAACTTCCAAACTTGCCATTTTTTTTTTATCACCCAAACTTTTGGCCTTAGCCAAGCATAATTCTTAGAGTGTCCAACACTCATTAATGCCCATTCCATAAATAATTCAAAGTCTCTACAAATAATTTCGCTAAGTTTCCAAATTAGGAAACTATTTATGCCACTAATCCACTTAACCCGGTAATTAATCATTCATCACTTTCCGGGTGTAACAACACTCCCCACCTTAAGAAATTTGGTCCTCCAAATTTCCTAGGAGTCCAAAATCTCATACTCAGGTAATCTGTAGTTCATTACCAGAACACTGGTGGACTACCTTAATTATCAAGCAGCCTCCTTCTTGGCCATATAAGTACTCATCTCCCCCTTTTGTTTCAACTCTCTCTTTTAACTCCAGATTATATGCTGGATAGCTCTCCTCATAAAGTCTTATTTGCCTTGATTCACAAGTCATAGCCTGTTTCCCCTTTTTCATAAGACTCATCCCAACCCATCAATAATTAACTAATATTTTTTAGTAATATCTGGTGAAACCAGTATTGGGCTGCAGTCAATCTGTTCTCCAGTTCCTCATAATCAAAGGTTTCTTCCATTCCAAGATAATCAAAGGATTTCAACTTCCTTAGCCCATAATTGGCACTTAGTTTGCCATACAACTGTTATTCCTTTTCAGGCTGGGCACCACTCTTGGGTGCTCTTTCTTGATTCTCAGCTGGAAATATCCAGATTCGAGGTTTAGTTTCCTCCATTATAGAGGTATAGATGCCTTCCAGGTAACCATACCTGGCCAATGATTTCTCAAGGCCAATTTACCCCGATACTTACTTAGCTCCATAACTTCAAGAATAACTATCCTGTAAGGAGTAATATGTGCTGGTGCAGCTCCTGGCACCAATGTCTGTGATTACTCTACTAGTGCTAAGCATGCCAATTTTCTCCTCATCTATTATTCATAAATTTCATTCCTGATAGCTCTATCCATGCATGCTTCGTATCATATTTCCAGTTCATCCTTTAACTACCATAGATGCACTAGTATTAAAATTGGTACTTTAATACTGTCAAGTAAAAAAAAATACCTGTCAGGATTTATTTGAAAGACCCTGACCTGGCCCATTTCTTTATCAACATCTTCACATAAGCTTTTTCCTCTGCTTGATTATCTAGTAATTACTCAACTGGCCTTCATGTGCTGGCCTTTTGCCAGGCTTTCTTCTATTTCTTCTATTTTCACTTCAACAACTTAATCATAAGGAGGAAAAGTCTTTCATTGGGCTAGGACTTTTTCCTTGCATTGGTCTTGGCCTCTAGCCAAGTCTTCCATGCCTTTTATCAATCAGGACATATTGCCCTGCAATATTTCCTTTTAGGCTTTCCTTGTACCCTCAATCTGGAATACTCTTCTAGTATACTAAATTTTCCTTTCCTGCTCCAGAATATACTATGGTGAATCCATAATTCATATTTTAGTCCTGATCCACCTGCTACAATCCCTCATGGGGTTTTCTGTCTTTCTAGGCAGTACAATCTTCTATCTAGTAATTCTGGATGCACTCAAGTAATTCTGGACATTGTCCTCATGAACTTCTGGACACTGTACTTAAGATTACTGCCCATGATCATATAGCATGGCCTTTGGCCAAAAAATCTTCCTCTAGTCTCGCCTGAGAATTCATAATAATTGCCTTCCTTTTCTCTGTTGCCATCTTTTTCTTGGCTCACGTGCCAAGTTTTAACCATCTATTCCTCTTGATACCTTTTTCATCTTGCTGGTACTCTCGAGGTCTCTCAGAATTTATCATGTGGACTACTTTATTACTCATTCTTGGTTCATATACCAAGTATCTTCTGCTTCATTTCTTAGATGGTTTCTGCATCTTGCTAGCCTTTCATGGCTTATTTCTGGAGTTCTTGCTCCAGGGTCATAGTCTTTAATTTCAACATGTCCAGTTCCTTTGCTTCTGAACTCTCTTCTTTCATCATCATTATCATAGTCACCAGTTCCACTGGTTTTATCTCATAGCATATATTTTCTTTCTATTCTTTTCCTCATTGTTAGCTCTCTTTATTGCCCAGCAATTTCTGGGACTCATACTTGACAAAAGGTCTGGTATGCTCAATGGTTATCATAACCATTGACACTGCTTCCAATATTCCTTTTCTTAGGGCTTCAAGGTCTGTTACTAGGACTCAACTTGGTCCTCTGGCACAAAGCCAGTACAATCCCCTTTCCTTGGCATAAAGCCAGTGTATCCACTTTCATTGGCACAAAGCCAGTATTCTCACTTTCATTGGCACAAAGCCAGTATTGTCACTTTCATTGGCTCAAAGCCAGTATTCTCATTTTCATTGGCACAAAGCCAGTATTCTCACTTTCATTGGCACAAAGCCAGTATTCTCATTTTCATTGGCACAAAGCCAGTATTCTCATTTTCATTGGGCCTCTTGTTCACATCTTTGGTTCTCATCCTGTTCACAACAACAAAGCAAAGCACAATACACATATATGCTCAATACTCATAAGTGACTTAACCTAATGGACTTCCTATGTGGGAACAAGTCTATACTATAACCATCAATGACCAGAACACTGGTCCTCCAAAGCAAATCCATGCTCTGATACCAAAAACTGTCACGCCCCAAACTGCCCCTGGCCCATCTGGGCCCGATTATCAGATTAATGCAGCGGAAGTTATTCATACTGAAGGGGCTTTATTAGCTAGTTATGAGCACCTACGGCGTGACTTCAGGATCTAT
Organism: Aquilaria yunnanensis; assembly: GCA_039654915.1. NCBI lineage: Eukaryota > Viridiplantae > Streptophyta > Magnoliopsida > Malvales > Thymelaeaceae > Aquilaria > Aquilaria yunnanensis. The sequence goes on from CM077596.1 coordinate 79,483,693, forward strand.
TCTGGTACTAGCTTGTTACTGAAATACTTTCAATGTGTTGTCAGGGTGCTCTCCAGGAACGAGCTAATACCTATGTGGAATTCTAGTGTTCCATTTATGGACTTTACCACTTAGCCGGTTACACACACAAGTCTTTAGATGCCATTTCAACAAAATCCAATAAATCCAGATTCACTGGAAGTCTTCCCTTAGTTACACACATAATCAGCAAATCATACTTGCAATTCAAGCAAAGCATACACTTAATCCATTAAGTGCATAGGATGTGTGTCCATCAAGTGTACTAATCCAATGCATGGCAACAAAGAAGCCCATCTCATTTTCAACTTTGAAAACCACATTTATATATCCATGAGCATCAGCCAAGTCTAGTACACATAACATGAATATCCATCATGGCATTTCATCAAAATTCATCCTAAGATAATCATGATCACAATGTGCATCTAACAAGCATCTCCTACTTGGAAAACATACCAAGGATGCTATATGTCCATAACTAGTTAAGTTTAGGTTTTACAGACCAAGTTCTTATGTCTACCCAAACTTTAACTCATAACCTGGAACTCATTCCAGCTTAATAGACCTTGTTCCCACAACTTCTAGACTCCACAAGCCTGCACAAGGAAGTCCAAACCATTAGCTTGTTCCACAAGTAAAATATACCACATAAGTCACTTAGAGTCAAATGAATATATTAAGCAACACTAAACTCATACCCAGCCCTTTAGCAAAACATAACGAGTACTCTAGTACTCCCTACTTGATCTATCAAGCCATCCAATCCACTTCCTGAAAAAAGTAAAGAAGGGCGGGTGAGTTATAAAACTCAGTAAGGATCCAGGTGTGAGGTAAGTAACTCATGACTTTCATAGTCATATCCGGCTTAAAAAGCCAAAATTGTGCCAAGAACGTAATGGCAATGCCAAATCAGAATGAGGTAATCTCTCGTGACTTTTGTAGTCACATATGGCTTCCAAAGCCTATTCTTAAGCCAAGAATGTCATGGCAATTAAATCCAATGCCAAGAATATCATGGCAAATAATCCTGTTCCTGCAAAGGAAAACACTAAAACAAAGAAAACACAAGATACAGCACAATAGCAGCATCAACAATAATAATAATAATTTGGGTCAGCATGCACAAACAACAACGGTTCAGAGAAGCACACAACACACGCACTCAACCACAAGTTTTCCTGGGCAATCACTACTGCCACCCACTACTGGCACTCCTGGCCAGACTGGCAGTACTGGCACCAATGGCACCCCTGGCACCACTGGCACCCCTGGCAAGTGTCCAAGGCTTTAAACCTCAATTCTCCTTCTTAATCATACCACCCGTTCCCCTAGAGCTCCGAGTTACATAGTAAGTTGGCCATTCTTACTATAAACTCTAACACTTGCCTTTATATTGATTAGCTAATCAAACCATATATATATCCAGAATTGCCCATTATTCATATCCATAGTTGCCGAAGCAACAATCCACGTCCAATATGCACTTACGTGCCCAAAGTTGCCGAAGCAATGATACCTCATCAATTATGCACTTACGTGCCCAATTATTAAACTAAGAAAGTAACATGAGCCCTCACACAAAGAACAACTAACCCGCTGCACACCTATGGTCACTTGGTACTATGACCATCACATAGGGGCATTTATACTCACAAACAATATCATGGAAGTACACCATGCAATAAGTGAGTAAAGGATCCTTACCACCATTGGTGTAACCTTTTGCTTATTGCCTTTGCTTTGCTTTGTTTGTTGTTGGAACTTTGCCATTTCCTTAATGGACCTCACTTAAGGAGGTAAAGGCCCACTTAGCCTTTTTGTGAACTGAGGCCCAATTTTCTGTGAACTCAGGCCTACATTGGCCTTTTCTGGAATTCTGGCCCAACTTATCATTTAGGCCCAATTTTACCTTTTCAGGATTTTTAGCCCAATTTCCAATAATGCCATTATGGCCCAAAATAGCCCATTTCATAATTTATGGACCAAGAACACTTGGTTTTCAATTTGGGTCTTCAAATTTAACTTTTGGCCCAAATAGCCCCATCATTTCTTTTTCTTGCTTTTCTTTCATCTTTTGCTTGTTTCCTTCCTTGGAATGGCCATACAAGCCTCGAGGCACCAAGAACACTTGGTTTCATGCCTCCAAATGCCATGTATACTCATGGCCGAAACCTCCATCCTTGCTTTCCATGGCTTAAAAGTGCCATGCATATAAAGAGCTCTTGAGTTGAGCTCAAGAACAACAATATCCTTCCATGGCCGAAATATCCACTTGATTTCCTTGCAAAAATCCAACATGGCCAAGTCATTAGAGAGTAGCATCTAGCTCAAAATACATGAAACTACCAAGAAAAACTTGGTTCACTTACAACCTTTAAATGGCCGAAACTTGAGCTTCACTTTCTTGGAGTTCGTCTTCATCTTCTTGCTCTTCATGGCTTAGAAATGCCATGCATGTAAGGAGCTCTTGAGGTGAGCTCAAGAACACCATTTTATCCATATGGCTGAAACTTCACAAGCATTTCTTCATAGGTTTTCTTTGATTTCTCACTTTGTTCTTGGTCTAGATGGGTTTAGGAGCTTGAAAGCTTCAAGAAAATGTGTTTGCATGTGCAAGAACATGCATTTCTAGCTATGGCCGAATCTTGGATGAAGAAAGAAGGAGATGGAGTTTGAAGAACACCATGGCTGGAACTTAGAGAGAAGGGAGAGCTTTTGGTGCTAGAGAGAGAGTGGAAATGAAAATGAAATGAAAGTAGGAGTGATGGCTGGTTATGCACTTACAAATGAAAGAGAAATGAAACTCAAATGCATTCTAAATGTGCATTAAACGTATATTCAAAGAAGGTGGGTGGTCATGGTGCTAAATGAAGTGAAATGCACCCAAAATGCATATCAAATGCATAATTTGGAGGTATGGACGAATTTTGAATGAAAAAGGTGGGAGAATAAGTCAAAAATGATGGGCCAATATTTTAATGTAAGTGGGAGACAATGTAAGTGGGTGATTAAAATATGGTGAGTGGGATTTGTAGTGGGAGACAAGGCATGGGTAATAGAATAGTCAAATTGGGAAAGTGGGGGACAAAAGTAAGTGGGGTAATATTTAATTGGTGAGTGGAGGATGTAGTGGAGGGATTAAATAATTATAAGTGGAATGTGTAGTAGGCCAATTTTTTAATTGGTAACATGGGGTGGCCGGCCATGCATATATTTTTCATGAAAAATGGCCAAATTACTCACTTGGTCCTCCATCTTTCTCCAACTTTGCAATTGAGTCCCTCAACTTCCAAACTTGCCATTTTTTTTTATCACCCAAACTTTTGGCCTTAGCCAAGCATAATTCTTAGAGTGTCCAACACTCATTAATGCCCATTCCATAAATAATTCAAAGTCTCTACAAATAATTTCGCTAAGTTTCCAAATTAGGAAACTATTTATGCCACTAATCCACTTAACCCGGTAATTAATCATTCATCACTTTCCGGGTGTAACAACAGTTGTTGGGGATCAACATGGAGATAAAACTAGGCATACTATGCTTATATTCCTACAAAGTGTCTAAGCTCAAGTTGTGCCTAGCTAACTCATACGCAACAGAGTTTGCCTCCTTCCTAACATGCACAACCTGCCATGCCGAAAACATGTTAAGAAAACGGCAAACATTTTGAATGCTAGAAGACGCCTCAAATGAGCCTTCCTCCTTTGAAGAAATAGCCTGAGTAATTGAAAGGGCATCTATCTCTAGCATGACCTTTGCTTTGCCCATGCAAAACGCCTACCAAAGTCCTTCCTGTGCCACTAAGCACTACGCATAAAAATCACCAGTTATACCATGACATCTTAACGACACTGTAAGGAGTGGCTGACCCCAATGATCACACACTATAAAGCCAAGCCCAATCTTCCTATCATTACCAAAGGCAGCGCCCATGTTCAATTTCAGGAACCCCAGTGGAAGAGCAGTCCAGGTTGTTCACGCCTTTCCTAGAGTAGAGAAAAGATTTTGCAACTTAGCATCATTGGTTGATCTCTGGATCTGCCATGCCATAGAAGCATATGACCGTCTACCTTTCTAGAAAATCACACAATTCCTGTTCATCCAAATAACTGATATTACCACTGCCAATTTCATCCAATCTACAATAGCCTCCCGAGCCTGCAGGTTCTTCATCCATTCACGCGAAGTATATCTAGGGGTAGTAACAATATAATCCATCAGTTGACCAAACCACACATTACACAACAAATTGCAAGTTCATAGAACATGCAATGTAGTTTCGACGTCCCTACAACACATAGGGCATGAGACATCCACTACTATTTGTCAGGTAAAAAGATTATGGCATGTCGATAGGCAATCATGGGCCATTCACCAAAAAAAGTTCTTGAACTTGTTAGTTACTTGGATTCCTCAGATCTGTTTCCAAAAAACCAAGTAAGGATCTAACCCTACTTCTTCTAACAAGTGCAATGCTGTGTGGTAGCCACCACTCACTAAATATTCACCATTTTCATTGAAATGCCAGATTAAGCGGTCAACTCCATCAAGATTTGACAGTGGTATGTGTTGGACGAAGGCCACATTTAAAGTAGAAAACCACTATTGAAGAGTATTTTATCCCACCACCCTCTCTAATAGTCAATAAAGGCACTTACCGTGGGAAGGTAGACTCCAGCTGTCATAGTGGAAGCTACAAAACTAGGAGTACCAGGAATCCAAGGATCATGAAAAGCGCTAACATGAACCATTTCCTAGCCGCCATTGAAGTCTAAGCTAAAGAAGGTCATGACTGTGTAAAAGGCTCTGCAAAGTTAGTGAAGAATTCTCCTTATCTTGGCCCATAAGAAAATTGGAATTTGTAAAATTTTTTGATCATAAGGTTCTCAAAACAAAGGATGTATCATTTTATAGCAGCCTACATCCCTTCTTAGCAAGCATTGCCTGGTTGAACTTGGAGAGGTTTGAGAATCCTAGTCCTCTGTTTTTCTTCCTAGCCAGAAGTTAATCCCACGCCATCCAGTTAATTCCCCCACCTTTATTCGTGTGAGATGACAAAAAATGATTCAGGCATCCTTTGATAGAATCCTAGATGCTTATTGGGATACGAAAGACTGCCATGGCATAGATGGGAATAATATTGGCCACTATCTTGATCAATATCTCCTTGCCCGCTCGCGAGAGGATCTTATGCTTCCAATTATGAACCACTTGAGCTACCTTGTCTTTCAAGAAACTGAAAGCCTCTTTTTTTGCGTCCCTACTTGTTGGATTTGTTCCATTCATGGTTCACATTTATTTGATTTTGATGATAACAAAACATATTTGTTTTATGTGTTTCAAAGTTTTATCTAAAGATTTATACATTGATCTTTTATTGATAAAGTTTTGATCTTTGGAAGGAAAATTATTTCATAAGTATATTTGAAGTATTTATGTTGATTCAAGCATTGCTTGTGAAGGAAGAAATCATTTTGGAGAAAAATCCATTGAAGTTTGAAAGTTTAGAAGTAATAAAATCCTGGAACTGCGCTTTCATTCGAGTGAAATGTTTTCAACCGAGTGAAACTGGAGTCAGTTTTTGAACCCGAGAGAATTTTAATTCTGGACAAGAAAATCATTCGAGTGAAACGTTTTCAACCGAGTGAAACTGGAGTCAGTTTTTGAACCCGAGAGAATTTTATTCCTGGACAGGAAAATCATTCGAGTGAAAATTTTTCAACCGGGTGAAACTGGACTTAGTTTTCGCACCCGAGAGCATTTTATTTCTGGACAAGAAAATCATTCGAATGAAAAATTTTCAACCGGGTGAAACTTGGATTTCAGACCTGCGCGTGATTTTCCGATTTGAAAAATCTTTGAAAATTAATTATAAATTCATGCCACGTCAGATTCCACGTGTATAAAGTGCTGACAGCTCATTAATTACAAATATAGCCGTTGGAAGTCAAACGTTGAATTTCGTTATCAGACAGAACTTTCAACCGAGTGAAAATATTTCACCCGAGTGAAACTGGGTGACAGACGCAAAACCTGTCAAATTTGACAGCAACGGTCACCTGCTTTCTTGGAGACATTTCTGACCTTCCCAACGGTTCTTCAACGTCTCTTTGGCCCCCAAATGAGCATAAATACATGGAGAAACACCTTGGGGATAACTCTTGGCCATAAGATCAAAGATTCATCATCAAATCCAAGAGAAAAGAGCTTATCTTGAGAAATTCATTATTGTAGTTGTGCTTTCACTTGTATATCTAGCTTGAGTGCTATTGTGTGAGCTTGTGAGTTTGTAAACATTCAAAGTCTTAGAATCTCTTGAGTGTAGAGTGGTTTCTAGTGAGCCTTGAAGAAAACTAGGGAGTGGTTTCTAGTGAGCCTTGGAGAAAACTAGAGATTGGTTTGGTGTGAACCTTGAAGAAAACACTATTGTAATTTTGATCAAGAGATAGTGGAGGAAATCTCAAGTGGGCAAGCTTGAGGAGAGGACGTAGACTCCGGTTGGTGGAGTTGAACCTCGATAAATCCCGGTGCACTCTTTCCTTATCTCTCTTTATATTTTGCTTTATACTTTCCTTATACTTGCTTACTTTGTTCTTGATTTTTGGTTAAGTAAATTTAGTTGTAAAAATTGATTTTGCTAAAGTTTTTAATACAACCAATTCACCCCCCTCTTGGTTGCACTTGGGCCAACACTACTGAATAAGGCAAGCGAAGATATTTGTCAATGTTCCAACTTTCCTCTACTCTGAACAATCCCTCAAATGCTCTCTTTCTACTACCAGGCACACTAGGGCTGAAGAAAACCCTAGTATTCTTATAATTAATCATTTCCCCGAGGTGCGTTCATAGCATTGGAAGATTTTATCAAGAAGACTGCCCTCCTTTAGCCTAGTTCTGTAGAAAATTAGACAATCATTCTTGAAATCCTACGGTCCACCCCCTTGTCAAATTATTGCAGAAAGGCCCTCAGCACATAACAGGAAAAGATAAGGAGAAAATGGGTCCTTCTGTCACAAACCTCATTGGGGCTGGATCTCGCCTTGAAGCTTACCATTAATCATCACAGAGTATGTCACAAAAGATATACATTTCATTATAAGAGCCACAAAAGGTGGGGAGAACCCTAGGCGAAACATTACAGCTTCCAAATATTGTCATTCTACCCTATCATAAGCTTTAGCCATGTTCAGCTTAAGAGCGCAGAAATCATCCCTACCACTCATTTGGTTATCCAAAGAATGTAGAACCTCATAAGCCACCAAGATATTATCAGAGATAAGTCTCCCTTTTATAAAAGCACTCTGCTCATCCGTGACAATAGAGCTCATGAAAGGCTTCATCCAGTTGACTATAGCCTCAGACATAACTTTATAAGCCACATTACATAAGCTTATTGGCCTATAATTTGCCATCCACTTAGGTTCCTTCATTTTTAGGATCAAAACTAGGAAAGTTTGATTCACTTCCTACAAATCATGATTCATTGAGTACACTTAGTCATAAACTCAATAAGAGCAAAACGTACCTCCTGCCAAAATGTTTTAAAGAACATGGTCAGCAAGCCATCCAGCGCTAAGGCCTTTCTTGGGTGCATCTTGAATAAAAACTACTATGATTTCCTTTATAGTAAAGGGGCAACATAATTTGATATTTATCTCATGTGTCACTTTTCGGTTTATGCATGTTGTCACCTCCTCGATAGATATCAATGAGGTTGAAGAGAATAGGCTCGTAAAATAATCAATAGCAACCTGAGCAATACCATCCATCTCCTCCCGCAGTCCTGCTAGCCTCTTTGATCATCTTGGTTACGCTGGATAAAATTAGTCAAGCGTCTCATCAAGGTGTGTGCATGGAAAAAAAGCCAAATTACTATCCCCCCTCTTTTAGCCAAAGTATCCGGGATCTCTGTTTCCACATGATTTGATTTCCTCTCGATGTTGGACCTCATTTAATTGTTTTTTTAACACTTGCAATTGAATAAATTGTGCCGAGTAAGGACATGTGAGGCTAGTACTTTTGATCTGCTTCAAATAACTCTTTATTTATTTATTATTATTCTGCACATGCCCGAAAGTAACCTCATTCTAGCTTTGTACTCGTGTAACCTGAGTCTACAGCAATAACCCTTCTTCTGCTGCCGCCCATGCACTTGAAATAAGTTTCTCACACTCAGCATCTCGCATCCACATTGCTTCAAACCGAAAAAGGACATTCCACCCTTCTCTGACGGGTGCCTAAGCAAAGGTGGACAATTACATAACAGTGTCTTGCTTCAGGAAATAAACACCTCCGACTAAGAGATGCCACTGCTCTATCAATTCGGCACCAAATGATTTCCCCCCACACCCGGCCAGGTGAAATGAGGCCCTGAATATCCCAAGTTTGTTAGACCGCAATGCTGAAAAGTCAAAGCAAAGTCCTTCATCTGCTTCTCATCCCTCATTTCCTTACTTTACTTTTAAGAGGAAAAAAAATCTCGTTCAAATCCCCACCGCATAACCATGGAAGCTTCTTCTTGTAGCCAGAGCCTTCAGCGTGCTCCACGTAATGTGCTCCGTCATTTGTCAGCCTCCTCGTAGACACCCGTCACATGCCACTTGGTCCTTCTTACCATCACGTCTACTTCCAAGTCTATACGCCTTTTCGAGAAATTGAGCAGATTCAAAGAAACATCACTACTCCATATATATAAACGCCAATCCACCTAACAATCCAACACTACTCACTGCGAACATATTCGGATAACCACAAAAAAAAATTTTACGTGTTCCATTTGTGCCAAAAAGAGCCAGGTTTTGCACAAAAACACTATCATCACTTTCTCTCTTCGGAGGAGACTAGAGAGATTTGGAATTGACCGTAGGTCTCCCAAACCATGGCAATTCAAAAATAGCACCGTCATGGCTCCCGGCGGGGCTAACTCGCAGCCTTGGTCGATGAAAAAGTTTTCTCCATCATGTCTCGCCTCTTAGGGTCAACCAAATCAACCTCCATGGCCTCCTCTCACTACATTTGAGCGATCCTCTTTTGATTGGAGCCAACAGCGCATTGCCCACATGGATTCTCCCATTGCCCCCAACCTGACGCTTCCACGTACGCTTCTTTGCATATTCTGAAGTGCTGCTATGCCCCTCATAAGTCTGACCTTTCAAGTGCTCAACGGACTGGATACTAATTGGTCAGCTGGTCTCTTTCTCCAAGCCTGGATTTACAGCACACAAGGTACGTAGTCTCCGATCCACAAAGGACAATTCTGTCTCCTCTTTAACCACAACCTCTCTTTGTATGTTTGCTGACACACCATCATCCTCTATGTTGGCCCCTTCCTTTACAGTCCCGCCTCTCCAGTTATGCAACTCGTTCAGCCTCAAAGGCCTTTTAGTAGAAGGCTATTCACTACATCCACGCGAAGACTCGCTGGTCTTATTACTTCTACTGTCGACTGACGACAAAGTTCCTCCATGCTTGTTACTTCCCCGCCTCTCTCCCATAAAAGTTTTAGTTCGACTATCTCCAGGGGAAGCACGTAAAAAATCTCCATATTGTATTGCCTGGTCCTGCACAACTTCGGTATCAGTCTCAATCGACATGTCCTAGTTGCCCACAACTAAAGCAGAATTGCTGGAGTCTCTGATACTTAAACCTAGCGAAAAGTTGCTTCTGGCCCTGCGGAGAAACAGCACCCCTCAGACTAAGGGCTTTGTGACACGAAGCTCCACCTTCACCCGTACAAACCGCCCCCAAATAAACCCATCCGGCCTAGTTTTGATCTGAATGACTGTTGCTGCACGCCCCACAAGTTTCTCAGCCACTGCTCGCCTAGCTCAACACCACAATCAAGAGACCATAAATTCGAAGCCAAAAAATTGCTCTATTTAGAACAACCCAAGACGGGTGTTCCATTGGCTTCACCTCTTTCAGAAGCAGCACATGGCAATCGAATAGCCATGGTAGTCCATCTAACACATAACCCATGTCTCCCTTTGAATAAAAAGTCAATAGAAAAAGGTTGTCCTCAAGGACATCCATATCCAATCCTTTAATCGGCTTCCAAATTGACTTCATGGTGGAAAATAAGGCCTGATTATTAAAGGGACGATTAGACCACAACGATCATGCAAGAAACCATCGATCCTCCTTTGCAGATTCTTCACCACTCGCACCTGTATCAAGGATGACCTGTTCTTCCTCCATTAACGTAAACCACTGTCAAGACTCCACTAGCTCACCCATGATGGTCCGCTTGCCACCACCTACATAGCAATAATCGAGAACAAAACCAACCCGAACACCTAGGATGTACAGTCTCACACCGAGAGACATCCTAGAAGAATGTTTTTATTGCTCTTTCTTTTCATCATATTTATTTTTTCGGTCTTATTTATTAAGGTTATAGTTTATTTTTGTAAAAAATATTTTTTTTTCGTAATTGCTTATAAAAATAAAAAATAAAATAAAAAAACGAGATCCATCCGCCTCTGGCCTGCGGCAAATGAGCAATCGGGAAGAAAAGAGAGGGAGGGCTGGGCTATGTGACTTGCAAGTTGCAACGGAATGGAGTTGATCTGATCCTGACCCGTACCTCTCCAACCTCACCTCCTGCCCTGCTTCCCGATGCATCGATATTCTCTTCTACCTTTCCCTTCCATTTGAATCAATAACGTACGGCCGCACCGCACCGACGCATGCAGCTTCCACATTAATTTCTGCTTTTATTCCGTGCATCGTTAATTTTTATTCCTTCTCATAATTCACATCCCTCTTCTTCACCCACCCAAACCTGCGATCCTCCTGCGGTACGTAATTTCGCCCGCCTACAGCTAATTGTTCATCCTTTTCTTCATCATTGTCGATTAATTGATTTGAGTCTTCATGATTGTATTCTTCTCCCTCTCCGCCCACCGCCGGTCTTAATTCACATGGCTGGCCTTCCCCTTGTTTCAGTTGCGTCGGTTAGGATTTTTTTTTTCGCGGAGATGGTGAAGTATGCGTAGAGCTGACAAGGCCAGAAAAAAGGTTGGCCAAATGGAAAATAGAGGAGGATCCTTCGTCACCGTGAGAAGGATAGCTCCATCTCCAGGCCGAGGCAATGCCTACCGTTCAACTTCTGGTGATCATCGTCTTCTTCTCTAATCCAAATGCTTGCATTGTTTCTTCCCGCTGCCTCCTCTGTATATATTTATGTCCACATTACATTTCAGACCCCCCTTCCAATTTTTGGTGCATTAAAAAATATGATGCTGTATAATCAATGTCATCGACTTGTTGCCATCGGCGTAGGGACATGGGGCATAAAAGGGGATCCTATCAATTTGTTTCGGCTCAGGATCGAACGCTCATGGGCTGGGCCTTGGCTGTAATGAGCGGATGGTCATTTCAAAGTTTAAACATCTTATCGAAACATTCCATGTTCAGTCCAGTACTTCAGTAGTGGTCTAATTCATGCTGAAAACTTAATTTTTTTGCATAAGCAAACACATTTATCCTTTTCTAGTAGTGATTAAGGGTTTTCTGCCACATCATCATATCTAGTTTGGTTTCTAATTCATTCTTCTAGCCTTTGCCTTAGTTGACTTGATCTATCTCTTAATGGCAAAGTAAAAAAGGACTGTCTTAATCTATTTCATTTAGTTTTCGACTCAAACAAATGAAAAAAAATTACTATTATCCACTTTAGGACGGAGAGACCAGTGTTTTGCTACAACTGTAAGATCTACAATAATTGTAATTAATGTTTCATTGACATGGATTGTGCCCTATAACCGAAGCTGTCAGTTCTGTTAGAGCTCAAGCTGTGGCAGGATCCGCCACTTGGTTGGGCCGAGGATTTTCCTGTGTTTGTGCTCAGGGAAGAGAGCTTGAAGAACCGCCTTCTTTTGATTTAACCCCTGCTCAGGTAATTCATGGCATTATCAATCTGCATTGGCCCATTTTTCTACCATGATTTGCACATCTATTTTTTTCTAGTTTCCAGTTCAGTGCCCTTGATTGATGCAGTTTGAAGTTTTCTCTGTGTCAGGAGGAATGCTTGCAGCGGCTCCAGAACCGAGTTGAGATCACATACGACAGTTCTGCCCCCGAGCATCAGGTGCTTTTTCAGCTGCCGCCTGCCTTGTTTTTAATTGAATCTAGAACCTGACTTTAAGACTAGAAAACATTTCTCTGCCGTTGGTTTTTCTGCAGGAGGCTTTGAAATCTTTGTGGGATGCTGCATTTCCTGATGAAGAACTTCAAGGTTTGAAATCTGAGCAGTGGAAAGTGATGGGTTGGCAAGGAAACGATCCATCAACAGACTTCCGGTAGTGCGCTTATGACTAGCTCTGCTTTTGGTTTTTTTGCTCCGCTTGTCCTTTTATAGTTTCCTTTTTAAATTTTAAGATATACCTTCATCTGATTAAGACTTGCTGTTTCCATGTCTTTGTGTTTTCCTTTGTTCTGCCCATGGTTATTATTCCTCCCAGAGGTGGTGGTTTCATATCACTGGAGAACTTGTTGTATTTTGCCAGAAAATTTCCTGTAAGTTGTTTTCCTGTTTCTTGCTCAAGTGCTGGGGTGGTTTTCATCTCTAAAGTAATTAGTGTTATACTATATGCACAAAAGTATTTCAATAAATTTTTGCTGCAAGTGTGATTAAGGTACTCCTTGCGTTCCAATTGCAGAAATGCTTTCAAGAGCTCCTTCTAAAACGAGAAGGTGACCGGTCTTTGTGGGAGTACCCATTTGCCGTTGCTGGTGTGAACATCACATTCATGCTCATCCAGATGCTTGATCTTGAAGCAGGTTTGTAATTCTTCCTCAGCATATTCCCAGCATTTACCCAAAAAAAAAACCGAAAAGAAAAGAACTCTGTCTTTCGATACACTAGATGTTAATTGATTTAATATAATTTTGATGCTACATGAAAATATGAAAGAGTTTAAACAGTATAAGCGTCTACACCTAGTGTAAACGGATTATTTCTCCTAAACCTATGGGAGAGTATATGTTTACTGTTTTCACTTATTTTCATTTATCCAACTAATGTTAAGTACTTCTTTTGTATTTGTTTCTGATTACCTGAAAAAAAAAAAAAAAAACTAATGTTCGGTGGGAGAAATTCTAGAACGTTCCATCCTATTGCAAAAAATGATGGTACCATGGAAACCAAATCTACCACACACATGATATAGCATCAACCCACAAGAATCCTATCCTGCCCGGTTCTTCTAAGCCTCATTGTTAGCGTTAGACCATTTCTGTTGTAGTCGTTGTTTAACTTGAGACTCTTTTTGTTAGCCAATTATGTGTTTCAACTTGGCAGCGAAACCACGAACAATTGTTGGGGCAACTTTCTTGAAATTCCTCTCAGGTATGCTCTTGCCAAGCTTGTGCTAGATATTCAGAATTGGTGGTCTGTTTAATAATAGTGTAAGAGCCAGTATACCTGGTTACTTAATTGTGAGAGCCACGACGCATCTCCTTATTCCAGTAGGGAAAAAAAAAGGCCAAGTTTGGAGAGCTGGACTGAAATCAAATAGGAGCAACAGTAATCGGGACAAATAAACGACACATTTAACCTTAACTCTGAACGATAACATTCTCGCTTTCTCTGCTTTTGGCATGATAAGGGTGAGGTTTCGCTGAAAAATGCTCCTGGATTTTTTGGTTCTGTAGAAAACGAGTCGGCATTTGACCTACTATTCTGCATCGCGTTCAAGCTGATGGATGATCATTGGCTCTCTATGCATGCATCCTACATGGATTTCAATGTACGTTTTCTTCCTGGATATGAGCATCTGCAGATAAATTGGACTGGACTGGACTAGTGATATTGTGATTTGTGAACACCTGACCGACTCATGACAGTCGATTCACTTCTGTTGCATTTTTTTTTACAGACGGTGATGAAAGCCACAAGACGACAACTGGAAAGAGAGCTCCTGCTTGATCATGTCAAACGACCGGAAGACATGCCATGCTACAGCCTTCTTATGCCATAGTTCCTTCTCTCAACAGTTGGGTAACATGAAATTATTTCGCAGGAATAACAGCTACTGCTGCTCGCCAAGACCGTCCCGTCATTTTTCCCTCGCCTTCCCGCATGATTAGGCCAAGCAAATTATGTCTGACATGCTAGATGACAAGTAAAATACTCAAAACCGATGCATTTGTAAAGTTGTGATCCATGGAAACAACCCTTGGTTCCAGCATCGTCTTATGACTAAAATCACAATTCACCAGCTTGGCGCCGCAACTTGCAACCAACAAGTTAAAAAGGCTGAAGTTCAGCTTACTTCATAATAATCCCATGTCCCACGAGACAACAGAAATAGTCCAGTTCAAACATGTAAAAACCTTAACTGATGATCGATAAACACATGTGACATGGCAGACAGAAACACAGGGTTTCAGCACCCAGTGATGCCAGAAGTCTACTCATAGATCCATGGATGGAGGCTGCTCTGCCACTCGACTGGAGCTTCAGGGAACCAAAGTGCAATTTCCTTCCTTGCACTTTCAACCGAGTCACTGCCGTGTATGACATTCCTGTAGCGACAAGGAAATACTGTCATCAGGTCTTTCCCGCTTCACAAATCAAGAAATTCTATACTCAACTTGTAAATAGCTGGTAGATAAGACTAAATAGGCACGATATAAATATAATCCCCTTTTGCAAGAGGCCGGAAGACTATGCTGCGCAGGTTCAAAAAGTAAGCATTGAATCAAGTATATAAGAATGACTAGGGCTGTACCCACCTGCCAATGTCAATGGCAAAATCACCACGGATTGTTCCAGGAGCAGACTCAGCAGGGTTTGTAGCTCCAATAATCTTGCGGCCAGTGATAACAACATTCTTGCCTTCCCAAACCATAGCAACCACTGGACCCGAGATGATGTACTCAACAAGCCCGAAGAAGAAGGGTTTTGCAGAAAGGTCAGCATAATGCTTCTCAGCAAAGGATCGATCCACCGTTATTAGCTTCAAACCTAGATGCATACACGTCAAGCCAGAAACAAAGATCAACCTTTTGCAGTTTTCCTTAAACTGAAGAGAAAACATACAGCCACATTTAACCTGTCAATTCAATCCTACACAGCCCGATAAGGAAAAGTTCAAGTAACTGATGAAACCGGATACTCCACAGATAAGAGAGCCTGCCTATCCGCATAGAGAGAAGGAAAGTAAAGAGTTGGCGGGGTCACACTCACCTTTCAAAGAGAAACCCTTCTTCTCAAATCTGCCAATAATCTCACCAACCTGGAACAAAAATAAGTCCAATTGGTAAGTGATAGCTCAGCCGATCCTTCAAGGTAACACATGTAATTCACGTCGTAGTATTAATTAAATTAAGCAAGTAAGCTTTACAAACAAAACCAAAACCTAGACCAATTTTCGGACTAGAGCCAAAGCAATGATTTTGACCTACAATCATATAAACAACGAATTATCCGATGTCTGCACCATAGTAATCCAAACCAAATAGTAAAAAGTTTCCGACTTGAGATAGATCCACCGTCAGCGAAAACAGAATAGAGACTGGAAAGAGGAGAATCCGGAACCGCAAGGCCAAGATTAATTATTTCAAAGATGAGATGGGATGTTTACAAAAACCAAGGGCATCAACGAAGAAATAGGAAAACTGACAGAAAGCAAGCAGGAAACGAAGAGATAGACAGAAAAGAAAGAAGGGTAGCATACCAGGCCCCTCTGAACGCCATCGGGCTTGATCATGATGAAGGTTTGCTCCATTTTCACTTTCTGAGTGGCCGTCGGTGTCTTGTCTTGGATGGCAGGCGGAGTGGAGAGTTCACGGGACAAGAGGCCTATATAGTGGCCTCCGCCTATCTAGGTCTGTCCGACACTATTCTAACCCTAGCTAGTCGCAACGCAACTGGAACAATCCCCAAGAGATGCCAAAGCACTTCGGCCGCTAACACGGAGTAGTATTTTGTCATTGGGCCAGCTATAGCCAACCTTTACTGGGTCCAGTTCGCACCCTTGGATTCATTAGGCCCTTTTGTTTTTACAGTGTATCTATTCGGCCCAATCTTCATTTTACCCCTCCTGTTTTCACACTTTACACCCGCTTTTTTTCCATTGTCCAGTGATAAATTTTAAAATCCTAATTTAAATTATTTGGTAATTATATTTTAATAATTTTAAAATTTTTGATATTTTTTCAGTTAACTGATATTTAATAAGAGATATATAATTAAGTAATTTGACATTTTTTAATTTTTAATCGACCTTCATAATTTTTATAATATCTATTAGAATAAAAGAACATATCTTTTATCTCTAGAAGATAAAAAAAAAAAGTGTCAATCTCTTCTCTTTGTTAATAACAGCAGAAGTTCTATCATAGCCGTTTAACTTTAATACATTTTCCTATCTAAGCACAAGATAATAAGTTTGGTTCAAAGAAATATATAAGTTTAAGGTTTAAAAAAGGGACTTTTTCTCTTACATTTTATATTCCATATAATTTTCTAACCATTCCACCAAAGGCACAAACTTCATATTTTCTTCTAAAAAATATATATTCATCATTATATTATAGTAAATGCAAATTTATAAGCTTCATTTTCAATGTTAGTGTTTAATAGTTGTGCGTGTGTGTGTATAGACTCCCGTTTGTAAAAATCTTATATCAGCCACTGGCTTGCACATCCTGTCTTAGTAAAATAACATAATTACTAGTGATTCTTATACCTAAAAATTATTCCCGATGTTCTAATTTGTATGACTTAATTGTTTTTACACAAAGAACTAACTTTCAATGTTTACCCTCCTAAGAGCATTTATCACATGAACTACATCAACTCTTTTAAAGGAAAAATTACAGAATTGGTTAGCTAATTATTACTTGTTTAAGTAAATAGATTATTCTTTAGGATCTACGGACATTTCAAAATAGGAAGTGGCTCATAAAATTTAGGATGGGGAGTAATTCTCGAAATACATCACCAATCTCTAAGGTCATAACGCCTCCTTGCTAAACACAATCCTCTAACTTCTTCACCACGCCTCCTTGCTAGACACAGACCTTCATCAAAAAATAAAACAAAAATCTATACCTCAAATGAACCATAAGCTGAGCTGTGAATTTACTGACACTATTCGCTTATTCCGTGCATACATATATAGATGAACAGAAATCAGACTCGATTTCACGCAGAACCGACCGACCAATTGTTGGGAGAAATTTGATCAAAGAAGATGGCAGATTCTTGATCTCTTCCTTTGCCTCTTGGGTTTAGGAGGGTGGAGGACCACTTTGATTGCAGCATCAAATACAGCCTTAACATTCTGCGCCAGGATCACGTGAAGAAACCTTCAACCAGTTGAAGAAATTTGGAACAACTTGTAAACCAGAGAGCATAAAATCACCACGACAATCGTTTATCATGCAGAAATTCTTTTATTTCCAAGCAAAATTGGTTTGGCTGGGACAGACAGGCCTTGACCAAGAAGATGTAAAGAGGCTTACGTACATCGACAGATGCCAATCCTTGACTAGTTGAGTAGGAACGGTTATGTAACAGTTAACTAACAGAGGATGCAGGACATGAGTTCAAATCAAATTTCAAGTTCCCAACAGCACTGGCACTGAAAGAAGAGGCTAACCTGTTGCGTTTTTGCACTGCACTCTATGTAAGCCAGCGCTCCTATTTGCTTCTTCAGCTCTTGACCCTGAGATGAGAGTCGAAGAAATAAAGGAAAGACTCTGCTTTTGAACAAGATAAATGGAGCTCAGAATTTTAATCCTTCTGATTGCCTCAGGTGGGGTGAAGATGTTTTATCAGAGTTTGCATTTTTTGGTCATAATATTGTTTTGTAGCAAGTATGAAGTTGTTTGAGCAAAGAAGCGCCTACCTGTTCAGTAGAGATGGTGCAAGCCCCTGGATAGTCTAAGTGGAACTGCCTGTCATCTCGTAAATCTGCCAATTTAAAAGACCGTGTAAGAAAGAAAGAAAGAAAGAAGAGAATAGATGTTAGAAAGAGGTTAATTACCAAGTTTTGTCCCCACAAGAAGAATGGGCACTGATGGAGCATAATGTCTCAGCTCTGGGATCCACTTCTCCAACACACAGACGAATTCATTCATTGTAAAGAGAGAAAAAGAAGGTGGGTGGAAAAGTAGATGCATTTGATTAAGCACAACTGAAGCACATGCAGAGCCAGAGAAAGAAATTAAAATGAGAGAAGATGGAGGAGTTGCTAGCTACTTTTTTTGAAACGTTCTCATAGCTGGGCCTACTAATGAGGGAGAAAGCAAGAAGGAAAATGTCAGCCCCTCTGTAACTCAGGGGTCTCAGCCTGCTGTAGTCTTCCTGACCTAACAATTTTGATGCAAGGACACAAATGAATACGCAGGTGTAGGAATTAGGAAAGAAGGAATAAAGAAATCGATGTAAGCAATTAAGAAATTACAACAAATTGGGAGGCAAGAAGCGAGTAGAGGAGAGAAGAGAGTTAGCATACCAGCGGTGTCCCAGAGACCCAAATTGACAGTTTGGCCATCCGCGACGAGATTGGCGCTGAAGTTGTCAAATACAGTAGGAACATAATCCTGTTTTTTTTTTTTTTATAAAAAAAACAAAGAAAGAAACAAGGTTGAAGAAGAAGAGAGTAGTAGGAAGCAGTAGAAAGAAGAAGAATAGATAAGATACGGTGGGGAAACTGTTGCTGGTGTAGGAAATGAGAAGACATGTCTTGCCCACAGCTCCATCCCCGACAGTGACGCATTTTATAAACCTTGTTTGTGTTGCTGCGGCTGTTGCTGTTGTACCTGGCCCTGGCCCTGTACCGCTCATTTTCTGATTCTCTTCCTAGTCTACCTAATATGCCTTCTTTCTCTCTGCTTCCTGCACTCTCTTCTCCTCTCCTCTCCTCTCCTCTTGATAAAGCTGAGGCCTTTCCTTTTCACTTTTCCTTTCTTTACCAAAGTTATTTATTTATTGAACCAACAAAAAGGTGCAGTGCAGATCAGTCTCCGTTGTGCGCCATTCACGCGGCTTCATTTTGGTCTTTGCTGAGGACCTGACCTGAGGTTGGAATTTACCATGTTGCTCAAATGTCATAACCAGCCCAACAAAAGGTCCAACATTAAGGCAAAATTACAGAAAGAAAGCCCATTGACATTGAGACTACACTTGCCCGCCTCCTTACTTTCAAAAAACCTATACTTGCCCCCTAAGCATCCTCTCCACACTCATCTGCAGGATTTCACTGAAGAACTACGTAACACAAGTATTTTCTTTTTTCTTTTTTTTTTATAATAACACAAGCATTCATCAGCTCCGGAGATGAACATGAGATCCCACATGTTCTCCCAACCTGATCAGATGGCCAGGTCCTCAGGCTCCTTAATTTCCCTGCCAGGCATACCCAACTTGTATCAAGAAAAAAGCCCACACTTTACCCTTTCCGAGCTTAGCATGATTTCAGCATCATGAACAAGATAGGTTAGGGTGCCTTCGGAAGCGTTTACAGAGGTTCCATCAAGCCTGCTGCTGACAACCACCCCCACCTCACACTTGTTGCGGTCATGAAACTTGACAACTATGGCTTGCAGGTGCTTTTGTTGTAAATTAGTCACATCACTAATTTCTTGCTTCTCAGTCCTCTCTAACAGCACAGCGTCACAAGCAATGGGTGGCTGAAGTTCAATTTCTTGGGGTCGTTAACCACCCCAATCTCGTGAAATCATAGGATACTGCCAGGATTTCAAGTTGAGGGGCTGGGGCTGTGATTAAGGAATTTTTAATATATAAAACTTCACTCAAATTACAGAAAAATATATTCTTTTTTGTACTGTTAAAAAAATTATACTAAATTTATAATTAGAGCCCTTATAATTAAAAATATTTAAACTTACTAATTTCAATTTCTACAATCATGTAATGATTTTAATAATATGAAATTAACTGAAAATAATAATAAAATAAAAAAGATAAAGAAATACAAAAATTAAAAAAGTAAGTCATATAAAATGGGCGGTGAGCAGCTTGGAAAATAGAGAAATTGTTATTGCTAATCCCAACTTGCACAAAATATTGTGAAAATAGTTGCATTTTTTTAATTAAGCACAACAGGAGGGATTATATACTGTTTAGACGAATAAAAATATTATAGTTAAATTCATTAGATAAAATCGATGACATACAAGTCAAACAAATAAAAGATAAAAATAAAAATTGTCATCTAATGCTTCATAACTTTCTACTATTGCAACTATTTTTTTTTTTTCTAGCCATTTTGTTAGGTCTCTCTATTTCGTTTTCATATGCCTAAAAAATAAACTATGTGACTTGTATATGTAAGCCAATTTAACTGTTTATTTTTTTCTCACATCCTAAGCCAATTCCAATTTCACTTTAACAAGTCATTTGACTGATGTGACAATAAGAACATCTAAAGACTAATTCAATTGCAAGTAAAAAAATAAGGTTAATATATTAATATTGGGTATAAATTTTACATAACATGCTAAATATCAGCATTTTTTTTACTTTCTTTACTATTTGTGTTATTATTCATATTTTTTACTATTTAACTTTCTAAAATAATTCATAAAATACACATTATATAAATATAATTATGTAAAATATTAAAGGGTTTCTCAGACAAGACACCCCCAGCCCAGTAATTATTATACTATGCAACTATGTCTAATCAGACATACTAACTCACTCTTAACTCTCTATATAAACCACTTTCATAAAAAAAATTAATAAAATTGTCCTTCACCAAAACTCTCTCTCTCTCCCATTTAAAACATCCTACCCTCAATCTCACCACCGCCACCACCACTATCACTGCCACCATCACCACCAGATCTTCTGTCATTACTTACATCTGCATAAGTATCAAAGACAAATGAGCAAAGTATCTAAAGAAATTGGGGAAAGTGTATGAACAAGCACGTATAATGTCTAAAATAACATGCAGATTATTTAACATGCAAACTATTATTCTCTACTAAAATGATATGTAAAAGTGTCTAAAGTAGTGAGCAAATGTGTCTAAAAAATAATATGCAAAAATGTCTTAAATAATATGTAGAATATTTAACATACAAACTATTGTTCTTTACCAAACTGATAAGTAAAAGTTTTTAAAGTAATGAGCAAATGTGTCTGAAAATAATATGCAAAAGTTTCTAATGCAGTATTTGAAAGTATTTGAATTACTTTACACACAATTTATTATTATCAGAAAATAAAAAATGTTTAAAAAATTAATAAAGTATCTGATTAGATATTAAAAAGTGTCTAAATAAATATTTAAAAGTGTCTAAGCCAATATATAAATAATTTATCCTTGTTAAAAATAACTATTTGAAATGGTAAAATCCACCATGGGTTACCTAGTTTTTTTTTCCTAATTGGGTGTCTTACCTTCAAGTTGTCCTCTTAAGGTATTTTACCTTTTATCGTTTGTCCTATCTAAATACTTTCAATTAATTTCAGAGTTATATTTAACAGAAAATGCTGACATTGGCATAAAAAACATTAAAATAAATCATAAAATAACACTCATAGTCTTTTAATTTTTTCTATCAATAATTCTAAACTCTCAACTTTTCCCACTATAAACTCCCTCCACAGTCTCTCTATCTCCATCATCTCCACCACCCCCTTTCCCCAACCCGTTCTTTGCCCAGAGCAAGAACTTCGCCCGACCAAATTGAGTTCATCACCGATTCTCACCTTACTCTTTTTTATTTTGTTGAAGTTCAACAGGCACAAAAGTAATTCTTAAATCTCAAACACAAATGAGCAAGATAACATAGGCAATTTTTCCAGAATACCAAAATAATATATAATCTCTCAATGCTCAGTACCACCTCGGGTGGCCACAAGCCGATGCAACGGTGATGGCGAGCAGATCCACCTGTTTGATTCTAGGAATATTGCTCATCTTGAGAGCCGTGAGCATCTCGCGGGTTTCCTTGTTGACCTCAATGTGGTCGACCTTGATGGCAAACTCCTCCAGTACGAAATTCATGTGGGGGTCTTCCGGATCCGCTTCATGGGATAGGTCAAGAACCCGACGATCCTGTTGCAGAGGCACTTGGACTGGATGATGGCGAATCGTGCGATGAGTGAGGGGCGGCGGCGAGCGAGGATGGGTTTCCTATATCGAATCGTGCAAGGAGCGAGGAGTGAGGAGCAAATAGCGATGGCGGCAGTGATGAACGAGGAGCAAGCAACAATGGCGGCGATGACGAGCGAGGAGTGAGCAATAACGGTGGCGAGGTAGGAGAACGATGGCATCACCACTAGCGGCCTTGACGGGGACGTCGTCAGAGTAGATGGCCGTGAGGTGGGAGGAAGAGGTGAAGGAGGCAAGAAAGAAGAGAGAGGTCTAGTTCCAAGGTTCATCAATCAGTCCTAAATTTCCATATTTTTTGGAGAAATAAATGGTGAAATGAGTAGAGAGAGGAGATTAAGAGTATAATTAGTATATTCAAAAGTTTGAGGGTTTAGAATTGTTTATGGGGAGAGGAAGAGGGCATAAACTGTTATTTTAAGATTTATTTGAGAATTAATAAATACCACATTAGCATTTGCTATTAGACTTAATCGTGAAATTAATGAAAAATACTAAATTAGGACATATAATAAGAGATAAAGTACCTTGTTATGATAACTTGAAGATAGGACACTTAATTAGGAAAAAAAAAAAACTAGGGTACCCCCAATTGATTTTATCCCTATCTAAAACAATAAAAAAAATATAAATAAATGTGTAGAAGTGTCTAAAAAAATTAAAAAATATCTAAAGTAATATACAAATAATAAAATAGAACTGTCTAAATTAATATTTAAAAATATAGAAAATTTATTATTTTTAAATTTAAAAATGTCTAAAAAAAAAAAAAAGGTAAAACGTCTTAATGAAATTATAAAAGTGTCTTTAAAAGCTTTGTTGGCAAATGAAAAGTGAAAAGCAAAGAAAAAAATTAAGTTTGTGCGGCAAACGAAAATGAAAACCTAAATCAATTGAGAAATTCACCAAACACCAATTCGGCTCTCAACAAAACAAATTATGAAAGAAAGCGGTCGGGGAGCGGTGACGGCGGGTATCCTCGGACCTCCATAAGACCCAGCCTACTCGAAGCGGCTCGAAGTGAGAAATCAAAGATCAGCAGGCCGGTGGAGAGAGATCGAAGAGCTACGGGCCAGTGGCGAGAGATTGAATAGTGACTAGCTGAGGGCAATCGACAGAATGAAAAGGGCGAACGGGTACGGCAATGGGAGAGAACTCTGTTGAGAAGGGTAATTTTGGGGAATAGAATTGTAATATTAACTACTATATTTAATTAGACATACGTCTATGATCTATGATATCCATCATGCCCAGCCTAGCTCCCCCTGTCTCCGCCCCTGGACACTGCGCTGTGGGTGGAGAAAGAGGTATCCAGTCGCTCCTCGTCTGCGAGTACATGTCCAAAAAAAGCTTAGAAGGTCATCTTTTCCGCAACTCAGGACCCGGCCCGCCCTCCTCGTCCTTGGAGAACAAGATTGCTTGTCTGCATGCATGAAGGACTTGAAGTGCAGGTTTACGCAAATCAACGTGTTGTTTGGATGCAATCAAACATGGTTGCCTGTCCTTAATAATTGTCGTTTAATTTTTCATGGCGCTGTATATTCAAGGTGATATACAGAGATTTCAAATGCTCCATTCTGGTGTGCTCTTGGATGAGAAATCTCAATCAATCCCAAGCTAAGCTTTCAGACTTGGGTCTTGCACCGGAGGGAGAGGGACCAGTGGTTGGGAACACTTACGTTTCAACGGCCGTTAGCAATCATCAAAGCACAACTGGCACCTCCTCTTCTATCATTTTGAATTTATATATGTATATTGATGTTACCCGCCGGTATCTGATTCCAAGTTATCACAGCTGGACTGGTTCTAATGTCAGGTCGTGGGAACATGTATATGGTTATGCTGCTCCAGTCCAGAATACATGGAGACGGGCCATCTGACAATAAAAAGCGATGTCTGGAGCTTTGGTGTTGTGTTGTACGAGAGCAGGCGGTCACTGGAAAGAGGCCGACCCAGAGGTGACGAGAGGCTCTTAGATTGGGTTGGAACAGATGGTGCAAGGTTGAGGTCAATATTGGATGCTGGGTTAGAAAACCAGTATTGAATATTAAGTTCAGTGCAGGTGGAGAAGTGGCCAAACTGGCAGAAAAGTGTTTGCTGAAAAATGCCAAGCAAGAAGCGGCCAAAGATGAGTAAAAGCAGCAGAGAGGCTGCAGCAGATGGTTCAAGTTATGGATGATATTGTTCCTGAAGACGACTCCCTTTTCACTAAAATTTGTTCAATTATAATCCAAACTAGATTAGAATCACAAGATTAATTTAACAATGAACCCCTAACCAGTTTAGGCTTAGCCTGTTAACATTTCTGCTCTCTTGTCACTGCACCTCCGTCTCCAAATAAGCAAGCTCAGGTGAATGCAGGACGGAGGAGTAGGCTGCCTACACAGATTTGTCCTCCACTTCTCATTTTTGGGCAAGTCCCACAAACACTTCACCTTTTGTCTTGTTTTGTTTTTCTTTTCCTTTGTTTTAGTAATGAATTGATCGCAAAGTCATTTCGTTTTAACTTAAATAAATTTAATCTAAAATAATTTATTTTTATTTTTATATCTTTTTCATCTTGAACCAATTTCATCTAAAATCTAATATTATATAGATCTAAAAAATATTTATTAAAATTACAATTTTTATAGTAATTTTTATAGTCATACTAAATTTTTAGAATTTTTTTTTCTTTTTAATGCCTAAAAATTAAAAAAGTCATACAAATTTAATAACTACATGAAAATTCAATTTCAAATGAATTATTACATCTATATAATTTTGGTTTCCAAATGAAATTGATTCCAGACAAAAATAATGTAAAAAAATAAAAATAAACAACTTTAAATTAAGTTGATTTAAACTAAAACAAATTTGCTAGGGTCATACGACAATGCATGCCCAATGAACCGCTCGAAAGAACTTCATCCCTTGAAGCCGGAAGGGACTTGCAAAGTTGCCGTCGAACCAACATAAAGACTTTCAAGATCCAGTTTAGGTGATGCATTGAATAATCGTTAACCCATTTGGAATAACCAAGATAACGATCGAGAACTTTGCCAAAGCAGTTCCTTTCTTCCACATAAAAGCGGACGTATGGAATCCAAAAGACCAGCCTGCTTGCGCTACAAATTTCATTCTCACTGACGCTTGAAAGAAACTATGGAACAGCGAAGCAGTTGCATTGCAACTGCATCAAATAAATGGATTGACCTAGAACTCAAACAGGCGCAATTCTACCATGCCCTCCTTCCTCCTGGGAGAATACCATGCAACAACCTTCCCAGAACGTAGAAGCCTCAAGGAGTAACACAGACTGTACATGAGATCCTCCACATACGTCCCTTTTTTAATTGATGACGAGTTGACGAGAAGCCTTGAGTCTACACGGAACACAATTGGACCTGCAATCTGTGTAAAACAGGAATACAAGATGACTATTCTTTATCTGGCGCATTGGTCTGTCAAGTGGACAATTACTACTAACCTTTATTACGGTGATCAAGTGAGGTTGGGTAAGAATCAAATTACCTGCTGTTGAAGAATTACGTTTAGTCTTGGAGACGATATGAAGCTATCTTCATTATTAACTGATGGATGCTTGAATATTCTCTTAGCAACAGCTGCAGCAGAGCATATGTCCAGACGAGCATCAAACCTGGTCAAGTCACCGAATGCCTTCCTGAACTTCCCGTGCTGAAATGTGTAGCAAACTGAGCCAAAAAGATCTGCACTAAAAGGACTTCTCCTCGTAGCAGTGGAGGAAATGTCTGCATCACCTTGTGGTCCAGTGCTTGTTGAGTCCTTTCCTCCTAACCAGGCTGCAGCAGCGCCACCTAAGATATAACAAGAAGTAGAATCAACAAGCAAAATGTTTGAACCATAAGTGACAGTAACATGTAGCTTCCATCACCACAAGTCCGTCCATGAATGTCAATGCTTACATAAAATCCCAGATATTGTTGCATGAGGTTCTTTAAGACGCACATCATACGCTGGACACCAAATTGTTCCTCTGTCAGTTTTCACCATGAGATCCTCTTTTTTCTCTCTTTGCCTCCAAATCTCCCACTTCTTCTCATAAGAAAATGCAGCCTTTGTGCATAAGCCAGGCATCAAAGCAGATGGTATCTTATCATTTATATTCTTGACTGGTTGAGGATGACCGCTGTTTTTGTGTACACCAAAATGATACTGCAAACCAGAATCTGAAGCAAGAGATGACAAATCTAAGGACATAGACTCTGGAACATCCCAATATCTTCCCTTATGGTCGATGAAAAGCTCAGGCCAAGCAGCCTCCAAGGTCACATCATGATCAGGAAGCTGTAGAACACAGAAATTAGATGTAACTAAACTGTCAACCTTATGACAATTATAACTAGAAACTGCTGCGAACTAAATAAGATATTTGAGTTTGAAGCTGAACACATACTCCCAGGAATATGTAGAACTAGAGCATAATGTTTGTATGGTGTTTCCCAAGTTCAATTAGAATGTCAAGTTACAGGTTTATTGGTCTTCACTCTCTCTCTCTCTCTCTCACTCACTTTCTCTCCGCCCACCCCCTCCCCTTTCTCAATCAACACTGGTGATCATGTATCCAAGATGCCACATGTATCCAGTAGAGGAGAAACATTCTTCCAGTTTAGCAATCAACACTGGTGATCATCTACATTCTTCATGTCACACATTACTAGGCTTTCCAATTTCTTACACAACGAAGCATATCCAGACGCCAACACAGGGCAATTCATGCGCTGAACTTTATTCACTTGACAAACAAATATACAGACTTGAATGAGTTTAAAATGCAAACCTGGTGATAAAGCATCAATTTCTTACGTTGTCCTTTCTTATCACCATCCCGTTCCATGCTCCACAATAACGATGTAGATGGAGTTAAGGAAAAGTGTGTAGACCAAGCAATGGAGTAAAGGGACTTGTCCAATATACGCTTTGCAGCATCCCTAAACACCGGAAGCTCCCACTCCTGAGCTTTGGAAAAATCGGATCTAATACCAGCAATCAATTTCTTTGGGCGGAACAGACCAACTACACCGAGCCACCTGAATAAGCAAAGAAACAGCACTTATCCCAGCATGCCATCAGTCACAAACTCATAGTTCAGTAGGCAGAATGGTAAGAGTCGAACACTGCCAAAGGTTTGGACGACAAAGAAAGAGAAAGAAAAAGAAAAAGACGTGTTCCTAGGCAAATCTATTACTAAGGGTTGCCCACAATTTGTCAAATGGAGGCTATTTTCTTTGGCGAAAGAAACCTAAATGATCTCAGGGGCACAATGGCCTAGCTAACAGTGGCTCTAAGAAACTTGGACCAATAGAAGCCTTGTTCCCGGAAGAAGCAGAAGAAGTTACTTAAGTTAAGGCAGCAAAGAAAAAGAAAAGGCGGGCGACAAAGGAAAAGCAATTACCAGTTAGAGAGGGAAGGCCTGAACAAGAGGGACTGAAGAGAAAAAGAACCCAAGTCCTTGTGCGAAGCAGGCGAGAAAGAGGGGATGATTCCGAGAGGGAAGCCATCGCTGAGAAGTGAAATCTGTTGAATCCGCAGGGCCCTGCCAGGCCGGGCGCCGTCAAGCGGAAATGGGTTTCCCGGCACCGACTTGGCGGAGCCTTCCAGGGTGTGCGGCGTCGATACCCTTTGGTCCCAGAAGGCAGAGTCCAGTGCGGACTTCAAATTGGCCATTCTCGTCACGTGGATTGAGCTTGGCCTGGGCGCTTGTCTGCGTCCTTATCTATCCCTGACGCACAGCTCGCTTCTTGGTTGCTTTGCTTAGCAGGTGGAAGTTTTCGCGGGACCTGAGCTGGTCATGGAAAGGAGGTTTTGCTTTGCTTTCTCCTCGCCTCTGGGTCTGGGATGTGGTTTTGCCTGGGTCCCTATCGCACTATTCTTCTTTTTCGTCACTAAACTCCAATTCAATGTTCATTTGGACCCCAATTATTTATTCATTTCATTTATATTACTTGCTTGCTCTCAATAATTTACTCGCTCTCGGAACATTTAAGGTCTTTTGCACCAAAAGCTTCCCAGCGCCTCCACTCCAATAGCAAGAAACCAGGTGCCTGCCTGCTACTCATCTCCTCAGCTGCTGCGACCTGCGAATCATTGGCTTACACGGTAGCGAGGCTACCCTTTGTCTTTGGAGGCTCCCTTCCCAGCTTCTCTTTTCTTAAGTAGCAGCATGTCAGGTTTTCCCTCTTATTCTTCTCGGACTCATTTTTTATTTTTTGCCTCACACATCTCTTACTCGTACCGGACCATAACAGACATCAATTGTTTGATTGAAAAAGCTCCTGCAATAACATCATAGATGCGTAACTGTTGAAGCCAATTCATTTCGTACCTTTCTCTTTTTTTTGGCCTAAAGTAATTTTTGGCCCTTGAACTTGAATGACCTGAACCCTTAACCCACTCAACTTGGAATCGGTCTAACTCACCCCTTTAACTTTAAAACACGGGACACTTTACCCTTTTTTCCCCATGTGCGCATCATGTGATACTTTTAGCCCTAACGGCATCTGCTCCGTTTGTGCTTCTTGCTAAATACTGGCATGCTGTTCATGTAACCTCATGAAGCGCAAAAGCAAAACAGAATGCAGAGCAAAAGAAGAAGCAGATTTGGGTGAATTCTCATTTGGGTTCTCTTTATTTAGAAGCTGGTTTTATTCAAATTGGAAATGTTGAGTAAGAGTGATAGATAGTTCCATTCAATGCTGAGGTTGTTGTATATTTCCTACAAACCATCTTAAATAGAGATAAATAGATTGAGGACTTTGAATTTGATGGTTTGGTGCTTGTTTGTAATTGAATCACTATATACCGTGCTTATGTGCTAATTTTTTCGCATGATTGTGCTTGGCAGTTTGATTGCTCAGTTTTAAACCAGTGTTGCAGTGCCGATTGATTGCTAGGTCTCGATGAATTTGGGTTTATTTTTATCTACAATATTTGTTTGTAATTGAATCACTCCATACTTTTGATGGATGAATGTAATTCATGTTTTAGATATTCGGGGCCATTTTTTCATATTTGTAATTGCAACTGCTCAACATGCTCCAACATTGTCTCTGTTTTTTCTCTCCTCTATTTCCATCTAACAATAGTCATAGTCCTAACACCTAATCCTTTATGTTAGTTGAGTCCATGATTCTACACATAACAAAACTCAAAAGCATCAGCTATATATTGTTGTGGTTCCTTAAGCAATAAATAATTGGTTCCTTAATTGTTTCCTCAAACCATTACTATTACTGTGCAGTTGTTCTGTATGTTTTTCCTAATTTTGCTCATAAATCTTGATGAATAGTTATTTTGCTTTTTCGGTCGAATTTTACTGCTGCTATTTTAATTTTAATTTTCCATAGATTTGTATCGCATAAATAATCTACTTGCTTGTTAATTCTCAAGGTGGTTCAAAGTGTTCTAAAGATCACAAGGGAGCTTCCTTGAAGGACCTTCAACGAACTATGATATTTCATATGGTAATGGTGAGTTGAGTTATATACCAGGTCTCATTGCCATCCTGACTTGGGTGTTTCTTAAGAATATCAAAATCTTTCAGTTGATTTCTGAAATTTCTTTAGAAACGGACGACGACCTCCCTCCATCACAACAAAATAGATTTCAAAAAGGGGCACATGTTGCTGCAAATGGAAGTCTGCTACCAAGAACAAACAATGACAGGGAAACCTCGAGCAACAAATGGAGTAGACGGCATTACGGTTAAAAGCATCATATGATGCGCACATGGGGGAATAAGGGGTAAAGTGTCCTGTGTTTAAAAGCTAAGGGGTGAGATAGACCAATTCCAAATTAACAGAGGTTAAGTGTCCGAGTCATTCAAGTTTAAGGGCCAAAAATGGATTTAGGCCTTCTTTTTCTGTTTTCCTTCTTTCTGGTGAGGGGTTGCGGAAGTCTATTGATGGGTTTGAGCAGCATGTCTTGATCTCTTATTGATTGATTAGCTTTCCTCCTACGCATGCAGCAGACGTGGTTCATCGCTGAGTGCTTTGTGTCGACCAACAAACTTGGTTGATTCCTATCTAATCGAATTTGTGGGTTCTTTTCTTTAATCAGTTTCAACAAAATCTTGCCAATCTCTCTATTCCGGGGATTCTTCGTACCGGGAATCGGCTTTGGCTGCCTTCTTTTAATAGCTGACCCGGGTTTAGAGTGTATTAGTTTGTAATGTTTTTCTCTGGGATTTCGTTAATACCTTAACAAGGTTTTTATCAAACTTATAACAATCATAATAGTTGACCTGAGTGTGTCCATCAATGTTCAATAAGAGGCAATAGGTTGTATGCATGTCCTATGAATGTTCTGACATACATATATATGTAAAAAGCATTCCAATCTTCCTGCAATCTCATGCACCTTGCTTTTGCTGCATTTGCAAGAGATATCCAAACTTCGCTGTTGCATCTCCATTTTTCAAGGTTTAAAGGTTTGCCTTTTCTTATTCCATACTATGAGATTTGGCATACATAGCTAGAAATACGTTTAGGAGTCTTTTGCTGTTTCTTTTACTTGCCAATCCATCTTTCTGATGCACCTGTTGCTTACATCTAACCGCAGACAATGGGGGACCAATTTTAAGTGAAGATGAAAGTTCTGATGAACTTGCTCCATTTTCTGGAGCTGAACCTCTAGCAGTGCTGGCTTCTCGTTGTGATCAACACCTGCTTCCTCCTTGTTGGCCAGGTTGCAGCAGTTCTTCTAGGAAAATTTTACTGTGATCAGGTTGGTAGCAGTAAATGGATGGCCACCCTCGTCCAGACAGCTGGTTTCCGCTTCTCTTCCTTCCCCTTGCGTGCCTTCTTTCCAATGGAGAAACATCAACTTCTTCACCCCCTGCTTCCATTAAGATTCTTGCTTTGGTCTATTTCTTTCTTGGTGCAGTCATAGCTGGAGACAATATGTTTTATTCTCTTGGCCTTCTTTTTCTCTCGTCATCCACTTACTCTTTGATTTGTGCTACCCAACTGGCTTTCAATGCATTGTTTTCCTATTTTATCAATTCCCAGAAGTTTACTGCTTTGATTCTTAACTCTGCGGTTGTCCTCACATTGTCTGCTGCTCTCATTGCAATCAATGAAGACTCAGAAGTACCATCAGGAGTCTCCAAGTTAAAGTATCTCATTGGCTTCTTCCCTACCTTCGGAGCTTCTGCACTCTACTCCCTTCTGCTTTCCTTCATGCAGTTTTCTTTCCAAAAGATCATAAAAAGGGAAACTTTCATGGTGGCTTTGGAGATGCAAATATATACATCGCTAGTTGCCACTTGTGTCTCTGTTGTTGGCCTGGTGGCAAAAGAAAACAC
Source organism: Aquilaria yunnanensis (assembly GCA_039654915.1). Lineage (NCBI taxonomy): Eukaryota > Viridiplantae > Streptophyta > Magnoliopsida > Malvales > Thymelaeaceae > Aquilaria > Aquilaria yunnanensis. The sequence goes on from CM077596.1 coordinate 79,515,143, forward strand.
TCCCATTGGTGCTACCAAGAACTAAAATGTAAACTGTTGTTTCCATAACTGTTGTATTAGAAAAAGAAAAAAGGTTATTATGTTATTATGTTTGTAAGTTCAACCAACCGAAGAATAACAAAGTGATTGAGGTTTGGTTTAGTATAGACGACTATAAACTACATCATTGGCAATTTGTCAAACACACGAGTGGGGGAGACAGAGTTACTAGAGTATGAAGTCTGATTTTTGCAGCAGTAAGGAAAATTTTGCACATAAGCTTGCTTGAGCAACTTTGAACGAACAGTTGACTTTGACATTGAAGAAGGACTTTGGACTGAAATTTGACAGACAACTTTGTTACTATGTTCTGGATTTGCTCAAGCTATTGAATTGGACTTTAGTTCTCGATTTCTTGTTTTGCTTATCTCAGTTGCTAAAGGCATGATTATTTTTCTGGGCTATGAAACTAGTGTTACTGGTTTTAATAAAAACATACATTGCTCCTCTCATAATGGATTTCAACCAAGAATGATGTACTCGATCAAGGTTATGATAATGTGTAGGATCAAGGTTTGTGTTAGAAAGGTTAATAAGGGGGCAAAGAGTACTGTATCAGTATGGAGGAACTGATATTATAGGCTTTTAAAGTTTTTTGATATGGGTAGCAAAATATTAAACTATTGGCTGGGGAAGGTTTCCAAGATCAGATACAATAAACAAGAGCACAAGCTAAAGGCAAAATCGAGGGAAAATCATTAAGTGCAGAATCAGGGTGTTGTGGTCTAGTTCAGAAAGCTCCAATAAAGGATTTTTGGCTATTGGATTAAGGCAGTCAACCATGGAACTTGGACTGAACATTTGACTTTGAGAAAGCTCCAATAAACTATTGGATTTTTGGCTATTGGATTAAGGCAGTCAACTACGTATAAAGACAACCATAGAATTCTATAGGGCATACGATCAGATAATCTAAAAAGACAAAGCAGCAAGTCACAAGAAACTAGAAACACATATGACAGACAACAGAGTTGAAACACAGCACCACAAATAAGGGAACAACAATTTCTCCACACTCGAAGGCCGGAATGAACACAGAGATCATCAGCATCCAACAACGAAAACACGAAACTAAAGGACAAGAAAACAATGTTGGGACCTATAATCATTAATCCACCAAGACAAGAACAAGAGAAAAGGCCTAGAACACAATGCCATTGGAATCAAAATTTTTCTTTATATCACCAATCTCTCTTCAAACATTTTTAACTTTCACGAAAGATCCAAACATCAAAAGAGAGAAGCAATACCTAGTAGCAATGGAAGAACTGAAGCCGCAAAGAATTTTCCACTCTTAATGAATCTCCAAGCGTGATATCCACAACAAGCGAAGAACTGAAGTTTCCAAAAATTATCGAATCCTTTCGGTAATCGTAGCCTTTCCACTGGGCAACCACCAAGAAAACATGATTTTGACTCGGGTTTCGGATATTCAGAGCAATAGTCATAGCAGCTCAATCAATTAGAGAAGAAAGCAGCCTACTCCGTTGGATCTGTCTTTTACGCAAATTTGGGGTTGAAAAAAAGTGTTAATTCAAAACAGTTGGCGGGCTATCGAGGAGGCCGGGTAAGGGGAGCCGGATCGGGTCGAATGTGGCAGGTATGAACATAGGTTTGCAGTTGTGTGGTATTTACAACTTTGTCACTCAGTAAAACGTAACTCTTCTTCTTCCCTTTGGTTCCAGACTTTCATCCCTCTCGACTGCCATTCATCTTCGCAAACCTCTTTACTCCTCCGCCTCAACTACATCGCTGCTCTCTTCCTAGTGTGTCTGACCTTCGTAGAGCTCTCACATCAGGTCTGATTGCTCATCTCGACGCGTAAGGTCAGTAATTGCACTCATAATCGTATGTGATTTCTTCTCTTCTCTCCCTCTCTGATTTCCACTTAATTTTCCGGCAATCGATGTCGGTGTACTACAGATACCCATTCCCACCTAGTCGTTATCGGTGGTATCATTGTCGATTCCATCCTCTGGCGAGCTTCTTCTTGAAAGTCCTCTCTTTTCGCTTGCCTGAGCCTCTCAACTTCAGCTAGTAAACAAAAAGTCTCTGCCTTTTTTTTTTTTCTCCTCAATTCCTTTTTTTCAAATGCTAGACAATTTATCAAGGCTTGGTTCATGGGTTCTTGCTGAAATGTTCTAAATTGTGTTGGTAGTCTGAGTTTGTTCATTCTCTGATTTTTTGAATTACATTGTGACTGTTGCAATCTTGTGTTTGTCTTTGAGAAATTGTAATGCTAACTATTAAAGTTACAAATTTTGTGAGCTATGTCTGGGAGATTAATTTTCTAATGTTGTTTTTTGTCATCTATAAATGAAAGAGAATTGATTAATGGCTTGTTGTATTCTACTTCAGTTGTGAGTGTTGTATAAAAATAGTGATTTTTGGAATTACAATGCGCCTGTTGGAATCTTGTGTTTGTCTTTGAGAAATTGTAATGTTAATCGTAAAAGTTCCAAATTTTGTGAGCTATGTCTGAGAGATTAATTTTCTAGTTGTAATCTGTCATCCATAAATGAAAGAGAATTGATTAATGGCTTGTTGTATTCTACTTCAATTGTGAGTGTTGTATAAAAATAGTGATTTTTGGAATTACAATGTGCCTGTTGGAATCTTGTGTTTGTCTTTGAGAAATTGTAATGCTAACTATAAAAGCTTCAAATTTTGTGAGCTATGTCTAAGAGATTAATTTTCTAGTTGTAATCTGTCATCTATAAATGGAAAAGAATTGATTAATGGCTTGTTGTATTCTACTTCAGTTATGAGTGTTGTATAAAAATAGTAATTTTTGGAATTACATTGTGATTGTTGGAATCTTGTGTTTGTCTACTCGAAATTGTAATGCTAACTGTTAAAGTTCCAAATTTTGTAAGCTATGTCTAAAAGATTAATTTTCTAGTGTTATTTTCTATCATCTATAAATGAAAGAGAATTGATTAATGGCTTGTTGTATTCTACTTCAGTTGTGAGTGTTGTATAAAAATAGTGATTTTTGGAATTACAATGTGCCTGTTGGAATCTTGTGTTTGTCTTTGAGAAATTGTAATGCTAACTGTAAAAGTTTCAAATTTTGTGAGCTATGTCTGGGAGATTAATTTTCTAGTTGTAATCTGTCATCTATAAATGAAAGAGAATTGATTAATGGCTTGTTGTATTCTACTTCAGTTGTAAGTGTTGTATAAAAATAGTGATTAAGGTTTGATCTTTTCTTTTCTTTTCTTTTTTTCTGGTGGTTGGTGACAGAAAGGCTTCCTAGACAGCCAGTTCTTGCAGCTTCAACAGTTGCAAGATGAGAGTAACCCAGATTTTGTGGTTGAAATTGTCTCCGTCTTCTTTGAAGATTCTGAAAAGCTTCTCAGTGAACTTACATCCATTCTGTAAGAGTCCCATTCCATCTCCATGTTCTTCTTTCGTTTATATTTTTGCTTATCCTAAGTCATGTTTGCTTAATTTGCGGGATTTCATTTAGGAAAAGCAACCAAGAAGGTGAGCTAAGACCTTACTAATTTAGGTATATGTGATTGGGTATTTGATTCTCTTTGGTTCTATTATTATAGAGACGAGCAAAATGTGGACTTCAAAAAATTGAGGCGTATGTTCATCAGTTCAAAGGCAGCAGCTTCAGGTGATTTCCACTTAATCCCCCAATTTCAGTGTCTGAAATTTCTGTTACTCAAAACATGTAAAGGGGAAAAAGACTTGAAGTTCCAAGTTTGGAAGCTAGGTAGTAGAGTTTAAAGGGGTAATACAGAAGCACACTGAAGTCATGCTGATCAAGTCATTGGTGATATTAGTTATTGCTATTATGGCACTGGTGTAAATCCCTCTAATGTTGTAAATGCTTGTTGTTAGGCATTTTTTTAGGCGTATAGGTAGTTTTGGTTGCCAATTATATTTGTTTGGCATTATTGAATGAATTGTTACACTTCTATTGTACAAGGATTTGAGATAATGTTTACTATTGCTACTTTCACAGCTATTCACCTCAGTAAATGACTTTCACATAAGATTGCACTATTACTCCTGGTTCTTTGCCCGACTGCCATCAGGGAAGATGAAAATTTTAACATAAGTTGTTGGACAAAAAAAAGAAAAATGTTGGAATTGACAGAATTATCTATTTTTTTATTCACCATTATCAAAGCAACTAATATAGATAGAAACTTATGTTAAATGATTAAATCAATTGTGTCCCATACAGAGGTCTACATATATTTTACATACTACAAAGATGCTGCTACATATATGTAGTGAGATTTTGAAACTACTATTCCGCAAGTGTACAGTGGACGTGTAGATGGGATGAGTGAGTATCGTTCCCACGAGGATTGATTAAATTGATTGCCAAGTACCACTACTCAAAGTAAACTTTAGCTAAACAATCAAAGTTGGATGGAAATGTAGGCAACTTAAACAAATGACTAAACTTAGCTAAATGGAATACTATTAACCTAGAATGCAAGTATGCAATGTAAATTTGTGTTTTTATCAAATTATGAAAGGGCACTTCCTATGGGTTCACTACTTGTCTCGGTTAGTTGGTGAACTTAGGTGAGTGAGTTAATCTCCAATGTATGTTGGTAAAGTTACTTAATTGAATTCTTACTTTTTCAAGTGAAAGAATTAATCTCTCTAACCTAAACTTAATAAGGATTTCCATCCAATTACAAACTTAGAAAGATGTATTAGAGCTCAATTTACCTTTACCTAATGACTTAGACTAATTTCCCAACAAGCTCATAGCCATTAAATTCTTCTATTAGGTCCAATAGCTTATAATCTTTTCCAAGAGTTTAGAGGCAATTTATAGTGCAACTAATTGTGACCATCAACTAGCTAACACAATATTAAGCTCAAGAGAAGAATAAACATACATTTAGTAGAAAACCAACATCACATAACCATAAATTCATCCAACATAATCAATCCAAGTAGCTACATCCATAGAAAGTGCTAAGAAAAACTACTCCATAATCAAACTAAACATAAACATAAAAATACATAAAAGAGCATCCATGTCTAAATACAAGATAAAAGAAGGAAAGAAGGAACCTAATAGACTCTAGATGCTTGATTCCTCAAGGCTCCAACAAGTCTTCAAGTTCTCCAAGCCTTCTCTAAGCAAGAATTCATAAATGCTCCCAAGGAAGATGAAGAAATGTTAATGAAAAACCTAAGTCTAAGATGAGAAGATGAAAATGAAGAGTGTGTTCTTCTTGCTAGGTTCCAGGTTCTTCTACTCTTGGAGGTGTCCCTTTCACTCACCAAACTATTTGGATAGAAATCCTTGACTAATAGCAAGCTTGAGTTCAAATTTGAGGTAGGGGACGACTTTCCCGGGTGACTGGCACCTAGGCCTCAGGAAGGGGTGCCTGGGCGCCTAGGCTTCCAAGCTCAATGGTGCTCTGGCACCTAGGCCCCCAGGCTCGCAGGTGCCTGGGGCCTAGGCCTCAGGTGGCGCCTAGGCCTCCAGGCTGCGTTTTTTTGGCAGAGAACTTTTGTACTGTGGCGCCTAGGCCTCGCTCCTGGGGCCTAGGCCTCACAGTTATAATTTTCGTTGACTTTTGCGTTCCTGTTTTTCGTTCCGCTCGTCCCGATGCCATTCCAATACTATGGTCCGCTTCTCCAACCTACAAAATGAAGGATCAAAGCAAGAATCGGCCAAAAATATTGAGTGGTAAAGTAGAAAATTATGGTCAAAGTTGACAAAAAGTCAACATGTTTGACCACAAAATTAACATTTATCAATATATAATACCAACAGAATACCTGGTTTAACACATTCTTCACATTGTTCTTATTTCTTATTAAAAAGTGGTTCTGTCAGTTAATGCTATGTCGTCCTTATCCGCGTGATTGTTGCCGTCGCATCTTTGTCCCTTGATTAAGGGTTCGTGCAATTTCATCCCTAACGCGAACCATTTCATGTCCATCCAAAATGCAACTCATCAAATGGTTGTGAATTATTTGTTCCCACATCATGTTGCGTATATCTCCCCTGAAGTGCAGTTGCAATATCTTCATAATCAGCATTATAGTTTCGAATGAAGTTGTGCAACGCAGCAGTGGCAACAACTAATTTGACCTGAATTGTGCATCAAATTCATGCATTAGTCTCAAAATTTTCCATTTCTTCTTCTAAACGCCTATTTTTCTGTCTATGATATTCCGCAATGATGCATGATAATAATTAAACTCATGTTCCATTCCCGTCGGGGGTCTGCCGTTAAAGTCTGACGGATAATATGGAGCTGTCCTATATGGAGCCAAAAACCCAGGGGTGTTTGCATATCCGGAATCCACAATTTAGTATTTCCCTGGATAAGGGGGAATAAACACTTTTATTATGTAAAGATATTATTAACACAATGGACATAAATGTGTATTACCTTTAACAAATTTTAGCAATAGTTAGGAACATGTACCTTGTGGTGGAAATGGGAATCCTGAAGTCGAGTTGCCCATACTATTTCGTAGAACAGTCATGTCGTGTTACGACCCGGGTGTGCCAGCATACACATGTGTGAACCTCATGTCTTTATCACACACGACAAGCATGTTCTACGTCGGCTCTCTCTTTTGCCCAATGTAGTAGTGTGACGTAGACCTTCAGATTCAACTATAGCAAGAATGTGTATTCCGTCAATAGCCCCTATGGCATTATAAAACTGCGGGCATCTTGTCATCACATATTTCGATACACTCGACAATAAAGAAACAGATTGTCTTATAACATCCTCTGCCATATTACATACAGCGTCCAAAACAACTTTGTACCACACATTTATTATGGACACCGAATGTTCGTACCAGCAACCAAGTTTGTGTTGCATGTCTCCATGCCCGCACAAGCTGATAAATATAGCCAATGCCTTATGTGTAGTCATGTTATTTGATCCATCAAACCCGTAATGTTGCACTAATGTATTATGCAACTCCCAAAAACAAGGCACAGTCATTCGATATTCATAAAAAAAATCATCAGGCCTTTCTATTAATTTCCAGAACAATTGTTCCCCTGTTTGAATGGGTTTTCTATTTGTTTGTCGCTCTGATTGCGAACTGCTTAACCCATCTGATATAATCTCCCCAAGCACCGTTCTTGCTATTGTCTCATTCTCTGTCATTGTTCTCTTACCTAACAACGTTTTAAGTCGGCGTATAATGTTTCACATTATTCTAATCTTAATAACCCAAATATGTCAATGTTAAGTGAAATGGATGTATATTTCAGTGCTAGAAATGTCACAACATAGACCTGAAAAGAGTGCAACACATGACTCAATTGTCAGATGGCCGAACCTTGTAAAGAAATGGAACAAATGCATTATGAATCGTGCATGGATCATGCGAGTGGCGACAACACTAACTCGTTAGAAACAACACTAATCTTAACTAATTGACACGTTCGGAAGTCATTGGTTCCTAACTTCCATTTAAAAAAAAAAACATACTCGGAGCAAACGTCATTACGAGACTCATACTAACTAGTCAAAGTAACAAGTAATCAGGTCAGACTTCATCAAACAACACTACGCTATAAACAGACATAATGATTCTGGAAGGAAAATGGGGATCAATCTCTACTGTAAGTCATGGGGAAAACAGCCAAACATGACCTGCTCAAAGGGACCCTCCCACTCTTTTTTGGAGCTGATGACGCAGCCACTGCAGCTGGACCTCCCCTAAACCACCACAACCTCCAAGAGACACAGCAATGGCTTTTTCATTCTCCATGAAAAAATCACAGGCTGCCATCCAAAAAGGATCCCCATAACTAACACCTGGTAACTCCACAACCCCTTTCATAACGAATCTCATGTCATTTGGATCGGACATTGCTTGAGCAAGCTCTGTCCATTGCTCTTTTCGGCTTGTGGTGAAGTAGTCACTAATTTTTGAAAGCATTTCCATTCGATCTCGCTCGTCTGACTTCCGCTTACGTCCGCTGGATTTTCGAGTTGAACGGGGATCCTCATATGAAATGCGCACGGGAGGGACATGAGAAGGGCTGGCAGCATGGAAGATACCTAAATTTTGTGCTAACAGTCTTGGGAACCCTGCACTCATACCCTCTGGATGGTCTCTTCAGTTCATGGCAACATTGGGGACATGATGGATCAGCTCTTGGGTCTCGGTATCCCCAACATCTTTAGCATAAGAGTCCGCTGAATCCCCATTCAAGTTAGGGATGCACGGATTGCCACCCATCTGTGGAAACCACCCAAAACCTGACAAGTTCCGAACAGGAGCAAACATCCTCTCCATGTCAACCAAGTTGGGAATCCACTTACCCTTGAGTGTAGCTGCCAATGGGTTTTGCTGCATTACAAAGTGACAGGGATATGTCACTTTCCAGTTATTCAAAATGCAAGAAGTAGAACATGCAATATAGCAGTAGACTTATAATAAAAAAAGATCAGCAGTGTATTAGTTACCTGAATGCGAGCCTCCCACCAATCTTCATCTGCTATTATGGTTCCCCGCTCATGATCTCACCCTAGGCCAGTCATAGACCCTAGAAGTTTCTTTGTCTCCTTATAGGCATTCTTTAATAGCCTCCATTTATTCTTAATCTAAACCTTTGTATACGGAAAACCAGTTTCCTGCCGAAAACTATTAAAAATGTAGGTCCAGCCATTTTTCGTTAAATGTCCACCTTTCATTAAGTTCTGGTCAGCCGCTTGTGTAGCCCACCAACAGAAAATATCAGTTGTAGCCGGGTCCCAATCAACCCGTGGCCCTCTAACAAGCTCCGCTGGATCCCTATTATGACCATGAACATTCATGCCAAACATTATAGTTCTTCTCCTCAACTGCCAAGGAAACCCACATAGATGTGTGTCACATGGCATACTATTAAGAAAACAGCATGAGCCAACACAGACACGATAATTTCCAACATACATATTCTGCAAACTATGATGTTACCATGCAGCATGAGCATGTACAATGCATGTATGATTCATGGATAAGAGAAAACATCAAAGAAAAAAGAAAGGAATAAAGTAGTGAAATTACCCAGTAGCCTTTAATAGAAATGTGAGTGGGAGGAGAGTTAACAACTTTGTTATGCAGCTTCATACAATACGTAACACAGAACTAGTCACGGGAATTCTTGCTTACCCTATCCAAGAGTTAAAAGAGAACCACCTACAACCAAAAACCAAAAAAAAAATAATAAACAAAAGTGGAGTTCTTTGTAAGTAGTATGTTTGCACTCCTAGAAGCCATAAAGTAACATTGCATGTCGCATAATTTCTTTCTAGTAGGTAGCAGAATTTTCAACACTGAAATGAGCAATGTCAATGGAAGTTGTAACTAGACTCTTAGTTGAGAACCACCATACTAAAAAAAAACTAGAATTGAAAAAAAAACCCAGGCAATGACTAACGATCAGGGAAGAAGAGACCTAAGTAGGGAAAAGAACATGAGTTCATCAACCACCTTCTAAATGTGCAATATTCAGGAAACTGAAATGCATTGAGAAGAGAAACAAAAAAAGTATGTTTCACGCCAATCACTGTAAAAAAATATAACATTGGACCCTATTAGAAATTGGAACATACTATACGGAGGAAAAAGCAAAATACAAGTACTATCTTTAAATATATTTGAAGAAACAAGCAACCAAAAAGGCAAAACACAAAACATAGGCAGAAAAGGAAAGCTGAGTTCTCACAAAAACATGTTTTCAAGGGAAGATCATCGCAAGAGAACAACAACTCGAAGTTAGATAACCATTGGTCGCGGAATTATTTACCCCAACAGGAAACTTATGTAAGCCCACACAACTACTCTACAAAGGCATTCCTTCCTAACAGGAGTGGCAAGCTTTCATCCCCTTCCCCTTATTCTAGTCCGGTGAGAAGTATGATCGACTTGGTGAAGACAAATTTATTATCTAATCAATTTGAAAAAGAACATTAAAAAATCATGTTTGAAATTACTGAGAGTTTCCCAATGAAATGCCCAATATTTGGACTCCCACATTTAAATTGTGATGTGGTACACCAATGACATATAGTCGGACAAAGGTGTCTCCATCAAAATTAAAAAAACATCTTCATTACCAGATTCCTAACACTACGACAAAGAAGAACTCCATATTGCTTATCTGGATAAGGGAAACACAAATTTTTAATTTCAGTTTCTTCTAGGTAGGCTAATAGCAAGTATTGACAAATATCGAGCATTGTCTATTTTGAGTTTTTAGTGATTTAAATGGAGGCCAACAGTATAATTCTAACATTTCAAGTAGTGCATATACCTCGAGGATAAGGCCTAGAACACCGGAGACAAAGAGAAGATTGTTAGCCTTGATGGCTTGGGAGTAAGGTACTAAAGCTGCTATAGCCTTTCCGGTTGCAACAGCTTTATTTAAGCCTACATGGAGATAATCACTACTTTTATACAACACTCACAACTGAAGTATAATACAACAAGCCTTTAATCAATTCTCTTTCATTTATAGATGACAGATTACAACTAGAAAATTAATCTTCCAGACATAGCTCACAAAATTTGGAACTTTTACAGTTAGCATTACAATTTCTCAAAAACAAACAGAAGATTCTAACAGGCACACTGTAATTCCAAAAATCACTATCTTTATACAACACTCACAACTGATGTAGAATACAACAAGCCATTAATCAATTCTCTTTCATTTATAGATGACAGAAAACAACACTAGAAAATTAATCTCCCAGACATAGCTCACAAAATTTGTAACTTTAACAGTTAGCATTACAATTTCGAGCAGACAAACACAAGATTCCAACGGTCACAATGTAATTCCAAAAATCACTATTTTTATACAACACTCACAACTGAAATAGAATACAACAAACCCTTAATCAATTCTCTTTCATTTATAGATGACAGATTACAACTAGAAAATTAATCTCCCATATATAGCTCACAAAATTTGAAACTTTTACAGTTAGCATTACAATTTCTCAAAGACAAACACAAGATTGCAACAGTCACAATGTAATTCCAAAAATTAGAGAATGAACAAACTCAGACTACTAACACAATTTAGAACATTCTAGCAAAAACCCATGAACCAAGCCTTAATAAACTGTCTAGCATTTGGAAAAAAAGGAATTGAGGAGAGAAAAAAATAGAGATTTTTTGTTTACCAGCTGAAGTTGAGAGGCTCAGGCAAGCGAAAAGAGAGGGCTTTCGAGAAGAAGCTCGCCAAATGATGGAACTGGCGAAGATACCACCGATGGTGACTAGGTAGGAACGGGTATCTACAGTACGCCGACATCGATTGCCGGAAGATTAAGTAGAAATCAGAGAGGGAAATAAGAGAAGAAATCACATACGACTTTGAGTGCGATTACTGACCTTACGTGACGAGATGAGCAATCGGACTTGATGTGAGAGCTCCACGAAGGTCAGACACACTGGGAAGAGGGCAGCGATGTAGCGGAGGCGGAGGAGAAGAAAGGTTTGCGAAGACGAATGGCAGCCGAGAGGGACGAAGGTCTGGAACCAAAGGGAAGAAGAAGAGTTACATTTTACTGAATGGCAAAGTTGTAAATACCACACAACTTCAAACCTATGTTCATACCCGCCACATTCAACCCGATCTGGCTCCCCTTACTTGGCCTCCTCGATAGCCCGGTGACTTTTTTGAATTAACACTTTTTTTCAACCCAAAATTTGCGTAAAAAACAGAGCGTAAATTAGTTTGTGTTTCTTGTGTTTATTTAGAAACCGGCTCTACAGGTTTCTTCTCTTCGTGATTCGATGGACAAAATGAATTTTATTTCTAAAATTAATCCTGATCCGTCGATCTCATTTGACCACATAGAGAGCTCACGAACTGTGGCCTCATAGTAGAAAGACCCCAAATCTAAATGTCAGCACTAGAAATACCGATAACATCTTGGCTGCCCGCTCACAGAGTCACAGATCACCTCTCTCCTTACATAATCATCCTTTTTACGTATTACTAGACATTTGCCCGCGTTGCGCAGCAGGAGCGAGGGGGTAGGCTCAAGTGTCAGTTTTTTTTTTCTTGTGATTTTGTTTTGGCAGGTGGTGGTGTGATATGTTGTTTCTTTAAAATAGTTTCTATCTTGAAAAAGCATATGTTGCTTGATTTTTGTACAAAATTATTCATTGGTTTGTTCTATATTACACTATACATGTGATAAAAGTACAATGAACAGGTTCCATATATGTGGTAGCTATGCGTTACATAATAAATTTCACATGTAAAGGGTTGAGTGTAATGTGTTTTTCTGCATCTTGTGTCTTGAGGTAATGCTTCCTTATCTTGTTCACTTTCTTATTCAACCATTGTCCCTATAGAACTTGTTGTAAAGAAATATAGTGTTGAATTAGTATAATAATAGGGAACTCTGAATTTTGAAGAAGTGTAAAGGGTACTTGATATGCAAGCGTTATATTTTATGTCTTTTGTATTATGAGGCAGGAGGTGTATCTTCTTCATTTGTTGAGGAAGGCACGGATGTTTTTATCATTTTATTGGTGCACAAAAATAACCATCGGCAAAAACTGCATGTCCATATAGCGGCTTAGATAAAGAAAATCTAGAATATAATCCATAAAGAACTATTTTTTGCCACAAACAATTCAGCTCTATACCTTGATATGAACTAATTATTGCAATAAAAATAGTGTAGCGTAATATCTACAATATTATATTTATATAGGTAAAGAACAACATGTAAAATCTGTAAACTAACGTAAGCATTGGAAAATAATTTAAAAAAAAAAAAGAAAGGAAAAAAAATTAAGCTAACCTTCCCAGCACCGGAAAAATCAAACAATTTATAACTTTATAAATTGAGTAGCATTGCATAAAACGAAACAAAGTATCAAGAGGAAGAAGTAGAGGACAATACAGCGGTATGATGAACTAAAATGTACCATTAACTCACAGGAGACAGAGGGAATGAAATGGATGGTTCTCATTTTGCATGGGATTAGCTATTTATACAGGGGAAGAAAGAAGAACAATGAGGATGGGAGAAGAAAAGGTTGAAGCAGAAGAAGCGAGATATCCACGTGCCTCCAGCTCACTTGACTGCCAATTATACCAAAGCAAAATCATGACACATCTACTGAAATCTTGACACATGGACAACAAAGAATATAAGAATGGATGAGAACTCTACACCTATTAAAATGATGCTATTAATTAACAACATAATGATTAAAGCCATTGCTCCATACAGGGGCACTTGAGTGTCGAGGCAAAGCGAGAATCCCACTATTACATACAAAGGACTTTTGTGAACAATTCCAACTCTTGGGGGAAACAATGAACAACAAACGATGTTATAACTACTTAGGCCTGAATTTGGCCACAAAACATGTGCTTTAAACCTGAACACCCCCGAAGATTTTTTTGTTGCTGATAACTTTCAACGTAAAGCACTGATGGGTGAGAGAAACATGACAAAAAAAGCATTAAGCATATTCCATGATGAACCACATGGAAGAAAAAGGCAGATGAAAAGAGGTGGGAGGAGTCGCAAGTTAGGGAAGGGCTCTTATGGCAACTTGCAACAAACTGTGACGAAAAAAGAAAGAAAGTAAGACCTCAGGACGCATTCACGGATTCATCCTTACTCTGGCTCACATGTGGCCTTCTCCAACTCAAAATTGTGGAGAAACATAATAGGGCAAAGGGATGAAGTCATACCAAAAGGGAAAGCAGGGGGACAAACACCATCATTAAGCGTTCACGAAAAATACAGCTGGCAACACCTGACAGACGATAAAACCAGATAACAGGGACCACTGGTCACACAATGCATGCTCCTAAGCCATGCTATGAATCTTGCTCTAGCAATGTGACCAGCAACACACCCTGGAACTGCCACGTTAAAAACATGCTTAAAACAAATGGACACATATATATGATCACCACCGCTAATAATATCCACCTATTTTATATATCGTGTATCCATCTTATTATACACTAATAATTAATTGATTATATTTATCTTACTTATCTTAAACATTATATAAGATATATATTCATTTACTTCCCAGGGAATGAGAAAGGCCACAATCTCTTGATTACTAATCATTATTACTTCTCATGAAATAAGGAAATCAACAATGTCAGACGAACACGCATGACCATAGAAACTACCAATTAGACAAAGGACTCAATTGGAATAATATAGAAACAACCCACTCAAACCGTTTAAAACAAAAGAACAAAATGACCAAACCCATCATTATCCCACTACACACATGACACGTGTCACCACCAGATCCACCTCTTCCACTTTAATGTATAAGATAGATGTGTAAAAAAAAAAATCAATTATCCCCGAGAAATGGGAAAAAAAGCTTATACAAAGATATGGTACTGGTATATAAGTTAGTAGAATAATGGAGTGAAAATCTGAAAGATGCTATTAGCTTTTTGGTTGGTATTCAGAGGAAGAAAATGCGTCCAAGCAACCGAAGACGAAGAGCATGTTTCGCTTTCGGAACACAGAAGTCGGAAGAGAGAAGAGTTTGCTGGAGTCTCCCAACTATACGGACACAAGTGTCCGTCCCGTCAAAGCGACGTCTCAAATCCGATGAGGCTTCTTCTTCTTCCAGGTGGATTGGGTAAAGAAAACATATATGGTTGGTTACTTGCAACATCTCCGTGTCTTCTTGCTTCATTTCCTTTCAAATTTGCGATCCACTTCTATTTAACTTTTCAGCAACAAAAGCGGGCAAGCTCCCAATCAATGCTAGAAGTACGGTGTTTTATTTACCTTCTTCTTCTTCTTCTTCTTCTTCGTTTTGTTCATGGACTCTTTCTTTCTAGACTAGAGAAGCATGGCATGCTTGTCCCTAATTTTTTTAAACCAATTTTTGAGCTTTAGGTGACCCCACGGTGAAATCCTTCCTGGCATGGAAATCATCTCATTGAATTCCCCACCTTGGTGCATCGCCACCAAGAAATTATCAGTCAACAGAGGCTCAATCAAGCGGCCCATAAAGTTTCCATCTTGTAATATTCATCTCCCTGGGCTTAACACTGGATATGGGTCTTACAGTAACATTCTCGTGGAAAGTTCAAGTTCATTGAGTGCTTCCAAAAGCTCCAAAAGTGTTGATGTCAAGGCTTTTGGTGCAAATTGTGATGGTTATGTTGTTGATGGGGATGAGGATGTGGCAATTTCATTTCCAACTCTATCCCGAGAAAAGGGATCTGCTAGTAAAATTTTAATTCCAGGTCTGCCTGACGCTGAACACAGTGCTGCAGTGGAGGATGGCTTCTGGGAGTGGAAGCCTAAGCTGAATGTGCACTATGAGAAGTCGGGTTCTAAGAATGTGACTTCTCCACCGATTCTGTTGCTTCCTGGTTTTGGTGCTGGTTCCTTTCATTACGAGAAGCAACTCAAGGACTTGGGACGTGATTATAGGGTCTGGGCGCTTGACTTCTTGGGGCTGGGCATGTCTTTGCCGATTGAAGATCCTGCTCCGCGGTCTAAGGCTCTTGTTTGGGGATTTGGGGATAAAGCTGAACCTTGGGCAGACGGGCTGGCATACTCTACAGATTTGTGGTGTGATCAAGTTCGTTATTTCATTAAAGAGGTACCGTCATTCTCCTTTTGCTACTTCTACTTGCAATTCATGTGTTTTTAACACTATGTCTCCTGTTCCTGTGTAGAAAGAATCCCATTGATAACTACGCTGTGCATGCGTTCCATTCCATCCTGTTGCGGGTTGTGAACGGCTAACCAATTTCATCACTTCTTTTGTGCAACAACCCGACATTGATTTCAATTTCCCACCTGAATATGATGCCAACAATGAGCTCGATACATCCTTTGAATGTCACCCGTGAGCATAATGAATTGCACAAATTTTCTTTTGAGTTCATATGCCATCACTGATTCCAGTTATGCAGTCAATATTAGATCATTCTGAGTGGAGGTCATCGTTCTATGGTTGTTAATATAGCTGTCAGACAACTGAAACATGGTTCTAGTAGACTTTACTAATACGCTGAGCCCCACATAAAGATAGCATCATTGACATGTGCTGTCCTCGTCTTTAGGTGATTGGTGAACCAGTTTACATTGTTGGCAACTCTCTTGGAGGGTTTGTTGGGCTCTCCTTTGCCGCCTGCAATCCTCACTTGGTGAAAGGTGTAACGCTAATCAACGCCACTCCTTTTTGGGGATTTTTACCCAACCCTATAAGATCTCCAAGGCTTGCAAGGCTTTTTCCGTGGTCTGGGGAGTTTCCTCTACCAGAGAATGTGAGAAAGCTGATAGAATTAGTGTAAGTTCAATCTCTTTGTACTGGATAATATGGTCACTGTATTGAATTTTCATATCCATGTATTTTTTAGTTTTGATAAATGATACATCACCCAAAAATTTCCAGAAAAAAAAAATCTGTTCATTACTAAATTTATTATAGGTCCTTATCACATACTGTTGTTCAGCAATTTGTAAATCAACAGAGTCGAGTTGAAAATTAGTCAGGCAAGCACAAGCCTCTCTCTTTCTGTTCTATGTTCTGATGAGAGTTTTGTTGGTTGAGTTCGTTTGGCCAACCTCCTAGATTAGCTGTGGTTGCTGATGAAGTTCTTCATTTCCTTCATCATTGCAGTTGGGAGAAAGTAAGTGATCCTGAAAATATAGCAGCGATACTAAGACAGGTTTATGCAGATCATACGACAAATGTAGACAAGGTTTTTTCTCATATTATTGCAGTAGCTAAACATCCTGCTGCTGCAGCAGCATTTGCTTCAATAATGTTTGCTCCTACAGGACAATTATCCTTCAGAGAGGCCCTATCCAGGTAAATTATCAAGAAAAACATTGAGTCAAGGCTCGCTTTCCTTCATTGTCAAAGTAAGGGAAGTGGTGATTGTTGCAGGAATCATATGAACAGTGTTCCCATCTGTCTGATTTACGGAAAGGAAGATCCTTGGGTGAAGCCTATATGGGGTCTTCTGGTGAAAAAACAGATCCCAGAAGTTCCATATTATGTAATCAGCCCAGCTGGCCACTGCCCGCATGATGAAGTTCCTGAGGTATATCTGTGGTAGTTGGCTTTGTTCCTAAAGCAATATTCTTATTCTAATGTCGGCTTCAATTGTGTTGGTTTCCTTTTGGATAAGTTGCGAGAATATAAGTTGAGGGACTGATATTCTTTCAGTCGCCTATGGTCAGATAGCAACACGCTTTCCTGTTTCTGGTCATAATGTGTGCAGGTTGTGAACTATTTACTTCGGGGTTGGATGAAAAGCCTTGAATCCGGGGGCTTGGCTCCAGTGCCATTGCTTGATGATGAAGGGAGCATTGAGGAGAGTGTCACAAAAGAGCTGGAATTCGTCCGAGAAGGATCGAGAAAGTTGATCAATTTGAAATTATACGGCTCCATGTCCTCGATGTGGGCTGTGATTACTTCTTATTTGGCTTCATCAGGCATCTTACAAGGAAAACCTCAATGACGGAGCCTGTCCATTATGACTCGAGATTGTGCAAGTAGGACGCCTGGGTGTACTGGCTTCTGAATTCAAGAGAATCATTCATGTTGTTGAGAAGTAATAAATAAATAGGAAAGAAGGCTTGAGCTTTAGTGGTAGGCACAACGCCATTTCTAAATCCCTCGAGTATCTGTTTTTAAGGCTTGCCGCGTTTAGGCTCATTGTTTTCCTTCCCACATGGCCACATCTACATGGTCTTAAGAACTTGTGCCGGTGATCGCCTAGAACTTATGTTCGGGTTTTTTTTCATGAGACGACAAAGCTATGCATGTTTAATCACGTAGATATTAAAATTAAAAAAAAAAAAAAAAGGTACCATAATAAAATATACCTACTACTGCTAGCAGTCACGAGTAAATAAAGAATCAAAACTAGCATTATTTGTGGGTTCTGCTGAATTAATGAGGTAACGTGTATTAGTCTGCCCAGAAGGGGGGCTTTGTGCTACCTGTTAATTTTTTTAATTCAATGGGCAAAAAATCTGATACGACCAAGTTTAGGAGTCAAAAGTGACTTTACAGAGTTTCTATTTGGAGAACAATCTAAACTGGAGAATTTGAAGTCTGGAGTAGCTGTGGCTTCGGGGGAATCGGACTTATTTTATCCTTCAAACTATTATATGGAGTAAATAACATATAAAGTTATATTGATTTTCCTTAGTCGAGATAAAAAAATGACACTTCATATGTATGTGTTTGATAACTCATCCCGCACGCAGAATAGAGCCACCATACACCACGATGACAGCCAAAAACTCACTTAACAATGTAGATGTAGTTAGTAAAAGATGGCACTTCACGGTAGAATGCTGAATGGCGGACCAAATTACCGCACAATCAATGGCCTGCAACAATCTTTGTTTCGTTTTATTCCTAGACCACCTGAATGTCAATTGTATCCCACTATCCAAACAAGGCCAAATCACCTATCAATAACATATCTGTTTAACCAACAAACCCGTCCGCCCGCAAACGAAAAACCAAAACCCATGAAAGGAAAAACAACACTTGTAACTTACAGGCTGCATGAACCAATTCTACTCCTCAATCCTACAAAAATATATCAGATGCGGTCAACAAAAAATCAACTCAATATATTGAAGAGTTGAACCATCTTCACTATCAGCTTTCAGAACCCAGTATATCCCTGCCAACCACCAGCAAACCAAATTCCAGCGGTAATGACCAATCAAGGAAGCAACTCCATTGGTATGCATTCGAGGTCTGTTGCGAGAGCACTATCATATGGTGTGAACAAAGGAAACCTTTGTGCTTTCGGAGATTTTCTGCAACCTATCTCATGCTCTGCTTTGTTTTTATCATCCGTTTAAGTGTTGCTAACCAAAAGTTGCATTCATCCCACTCACTAGTGGTTAGAAGAACCTGTTCAACAGTGGTTCAGATGGTGAACACTTTTTACAGTCAATTGAAACATGGAGGTAGAACCACCACATGCAATAAAGATATCGACAAGCACCTGGATTTGTAAAGCTGTGGCAAAATCATTGTTATCCAAAGCCTGACAGAGCTGAATAAGCTTGTCAGAAGCATTTTTTGATATGTCATCACTGTTCAGTTTGGCAAACAAAGCACCTATCTTCTTTGAATTGTCTTCTATTTCTCGCCTCTTACCTCCCTGGGCACGTGCACCTCCCAATGCTTCTGATGTCTCGTTAAAAAGTCTAGTCAAGGTCATCACTACAGGTCTATGATGTACTGAAAATGAAACATGAGCAAATTAGTAAACAAATGACATATTCATAAACATTGGTTGTGAAACAAAAGTTAAAAAGTTAATCAGGAAAAGAAAAGCGGGGAAGACCACTTTGAGTCCTAAAAGTCAACACCTTTTCTATTTCAATGCTAAAAGTTTATGGTTTTTTTTAAATGAGTCTAAATATTTGCAACCATGTAAAAAATTAGTCCTAAATTGACAGGGCAACCGGCAAGGCTGATTGGCACATAACTTTAGTGTAACTATATGACATCTTTTTAAATTCTAATTAAAACAGTTTGGTAACTATCTTCTATAGAATTTAGACTATGCAATAATTTTTTGACAATTTTAGTACTGATATAGAAAAGTAGGAAAAGTTTTATGACTTAAACTGCTCTTCCCCCAAACTAAAGAAAAGAGTGCCAGATGGTTAGTGATGCCAGGAATTCAAGAAACGTGATAGATCGTCCTGGTACTCAAATTTCTGTCATCACTTGAACATTCACCTCTGTCATTGTTAAATCTAAAGTAAAGAAATCTAATATTAGCCAACTTTTATTAGACTGAACATAAATAATCATCTTCTCACATTGGCAACAATCAGGCTCATGGGACTTTTATGTATGATGCCTTTCTAGTGGCAAAACTATTATCCTCCTGTGGATGGCATCTTAGAAGCATAGCATAATAAGCATGCTTGATGAAAATGTAACAATCGAGAGCAAGAAAGCAAAGGTTTTGAGAAGCACAAAGCACATCTAAGTGCGAAGAGACCCAAAGTGCGAAGTGCAAAGCAAAATTGTGGGTTTAATGAAATAAGGCACTAAATTACAAATAAGTTCACACATGAGTAAACCAGAGGTCGTGGAAGCATTTTGAGCTTCTGAATACAGATTAAAATTTACAGCCAATTCGTTTTAACTTACGTAAACTTAATTCAAAATGACTTATTTTTATTTTTGCATTTTTTTTCCTGAAACTAATTTCATTTGAAAGCCAATATTATGTAAATGTAATAATCCATTTGAAAGTAAATTTTTATGAATTTTTCCTTTTTAATGCCTAAAACTAGAAAATTCATAAAAATATTAATAAGATTATAAAAACTATATGTTCAATGGATTATTACATCTACATAATATTGGCTTTTAAATAAAATTAGTACCGGGTAAAAAAATGCAAGAATAAAAATAAGTCATTTCAAATTAAGTTGACTTAAGTTAAAACAAATTGGTGGTTAAAATTTTAGTAACTAATGTCAACCTAATTAAAAGTTAAAAATACAAATACAAATAGTACAGAGCACTGTTCATTCAAAGTCAAAATAATCAAAGGGAACAAGAATATATATGAGATTGAAGAAATCCATGATTATAATAATAGGGTATACTTTCAAATGATATATTCCAAAACATAGTGGCACGAAAAAAGTTACCTCTAAAATTTTTATTTTCAAATAAAAAAAGGAACATGAAATATGGGTTAGACTCTGAAAAGATCCCCATATTCTCACTGCCCAACAGGAAAATAACCAAGTGCTAAAAATGGCACAAGAGACCAAGCAAAATTAATTTGAACCCACTACTCCTATTGAGTAGGCAGATAATATCATAGATACTATTAACAAGTAAACAAAGAATTCATAGCAAAACCAAGCAAAGAGAAAGGGAGGCATAAGCCATGGGAACATGTCAGGTTAAAACTTAAAAAGGCTGCTTGGGTCTGCTGGCTGCTGCTAGATGGCGCTTTCTAATGTTTCGATTTACCTTACACAACTACAGTATTTTATTTACTTTTATGACTTATGTTTTGAA
The DNA here is from genome assembly GCA_039654915.1 of Aquilaria yunnanensis. Classification (NCBI taxonomy): domain Eukaryota; kingdom Viridiplantae; phylum Streptophyta; class Magnoliopsida; order Malvales; family Thymelaeaceae; genus Aquilaria; species Aquilaria yunnanensis. The sequence continues at coordinate 79,536,218 of CM077596.1, forward strand.
CATTCATGGGATGATGCACTTTTCAAGGCTGCATATGTTTTAATGTGCATTTATGAGAGTTGGGTGGTACTTACAGCACACGCCTAGTCACCAAACATGGGGTAGAGAGTGCACATCTCACATGCTTACTGTGCCTTACTCAACTCACTTTGTTTCACATCATATAAGCATTCAGGTGATGGTGCTCAGTGCTTTGCAGGGTGAGCATTCCTAGAGAGTGCTTTCAAAATTTAGCTATACAAAAACAGAAAGCAATCGAGGAAGCTAACAATTACCAGCTACATTTAAGGTATCGGCAGTCTGCACAGTAGGCGGGGGAGCTGGAGGTGCCACAACTGGCTGTGCTGATGCTTGGGTAGGGCTAGCTGGCTGCGAACCCATCATAGGCCTTTGAACAACAGCTGTGTTGGTCACAGGAATAAAACCCTGAGCTTGAGCAGGAACACCTTGGGATCTGGTGCTAGGGACTGAAGCTACCTGTGATGGGACAGGTGCATGTGTACCAGCTCCTGGAGGTCCAGGATAAGTAGAGTTGACAGCAACAGGCTGAAACATGTAAACCAGTTAAAATTCCAATGCAGAACAAGATCTTTAATATCAATTACAAATCTGAAATAGTACACACAGGATACAATTGGGAAGCAAGTGTAGGAGGCTGCTGATATTGCTCTGGATTCCTGAGAACAGGAGAACTCGAAGGAATAAAAGGTCTCACTGGAGGCTGAGCAGAAGCAGGTGGAGCAAAATTTTCCTAGAAACCAAGCAAGAAAAAAAAGAGTCACTCAATTTGCAATGTGATGTGATTGCCAAAATATAAGCAACAAAAACTAACCAAGCCCAAAAACCAAGAAGCTGATGGAAGATGGGATACTAAATAGAGCAAGCCGCACAAATTCCAGTAGGCAAAGAAAATAGAAAGAAAGGAGGAGCAATCAATAAGACTAAAAAATAAGGAAAATTGATTGTGCTGACTCAGGCAGAGAGAAATTGATATTCTTCCAGAAATGCCATCATGACTAACATATGCTTCCTAGAAATCATACATGTTGTACACAAATGAAGACACCCGATTACAAAACATAATTACTTTATTTATTAGCATTGAGGCATTACAATGACATACCAGTTGAATCGAAAAAAAATTCATGATTCCTAAGCTGTATATCTGCACAAACTTTCCAGCTCAAAAAAGAAATAAAAAAGCAAATAGCAAAAAGTTCGGCCTCCACAGTTAAACACTTCTCATTTCCCCAGTTTTGGGTTGGGGATCAAACCTACAAAATAAGCCAATAACTAGTTTCCACATATGCTAACAGCTGACAACATGTTAGTGATTCTAACAATCAAACTGTCCAGACTTCACACTGTTTGTCCCAAAAGATGGCCTTCTTAATTGCTTTTGTTTGATTATAAACAAGATGCCTGTCCCATCAAGCCTCTTTCACATGAGTAAATATCAAAGCAATATTAAGTACATAATTTTCACAGCACCTCCCCAACATGCAATCTCTATAGGAATCCATGTGCCTTGTAAGGATCAAGTAGCAAATATTTTAAAATGATATAGAAACTAGGGAAAACTACTAAAAATCCCCTAGGTTTAATAACCTGAAGTTGCACCCTTCAGGTTTTATAAAACCTACAGTTACAACCTTGCCATTCATCATGGATGTAAAAAACCTGCTAGTGTCAAACAGAAAGCACTAGGAACCAGAAAGAATGTCTAGCCAAACACAGGACTAAATCTAGTATTTTACTAGAGTTGGAAAGCAAACTCATCTTCAGTAAATCATATCCAATCTTGTGTTTGACCATACTCTTTCCAGTTGTCAGTGTTCTCAGTTTGACATTCTAGTCATCGATTAGCAAGTTTTCAACATCCAACATGATAGTTGAGGTGAAATTGCAGGCTCAAAAAACCTGAGGAGGGATAATATATGTCCAAAACATGAAGGGAGAAACCGTAGATTCAACCAAGACCTTGGAGGGGATTTTAGTAATTTTCCCTGAAAGCTAAATCAAATTATGATCAGATTTTTTTAAATTACAGTTTTCCACATAACCATCAAAGTATCTGCCACATTGTTAATATTCTTACCCTAAACAAGATGTGCTTACATAGAAACTACTCTTCCTAGATTCCAAATAAAATCATTTTTGTGTGACTGTATGCAACAGATGCAGCAAATACCTGCCCGACAACAGGTGCTTGCGATGGGACAAACATATTGGCAGGCTGTGCTTGTGGTTGAAATGGTGTAGGAGCCGAGTAACCGCTATATGAAGAATAAGATCCCATATAATTGCTGTCATAACCACTTCTTGGAATACTAGGTTGGGTTTGAGATGTAGGCCCCTAGAAAAGGAAGAGGAGAAAGAAAAGCACAATGAAATTCAGATTAAGGCAAGTAACCAATTAATATATAAAAAGATGATGAAATGCCAAAGTAACTGCACCAGATATGATTGGGTTGAAAGTTCAGAAACCAATCCAGAACTTGTCTCTGCAGCAAAATAATAAGAAACATGTAAATTGAAAGATCCCATATGTTCTCTCACACTTTTCTAAGCACTGTTAGAAGTGCAGCTCATAGGAATTAAAGAAACCGTCCATCAATTCTAGAGGATGCCATGAAAGAACCATAAAACAGGAGCAAACTTACACCATGAAATTGAAATTCAGCAAGTTTTAGCCAAAGAAGATTCAGATTGGTGATTTTCTATTTCCATATAAGAAAACTATATCTCAACTAAATTGACTTAAAAGGTTCGCTTACGCCATATCCAAGTTGAAAACTTGATGTCACACTTAGCAACTACAAAAACACTACAGAGGTAAGACTAAAGCCACCTCAACTGTACTCCCTCATTTTCCTGGAAAGCAATTCAGGCACTCTCTTCCTAAGTGACCTAGGGTGTACAGACTCTACAGAGAGTGGGAGCAGGGAATAGTGTTTTTAAAATTTAAATATAAGTGTCATGAAAATTAGAGCGGGAGCGGCAGTTGAGAGTGAGACTAGTGACCCAAAATAGAAGAATTATGTCACATATCTCTCTTCCATAGATTGCAGATTGAATGGGAACATACTTTGATTTTCGGCACTGGGGAGCCTTTGATTAGTAAAGCTTTTGGTACCCATCTAGCATTTGAGTACAATGAAACAAGCATAATCATACAGAACACCATATTTTTAATCAACAAAAGGGCACATACCAGATAGTGTTAGGAAAGCTATACGATCTTTTAACATCACAAGTTCATGTGACAATTCATCAGACCCCAAAAGCTTCAAGTATTCCAAAGCTGTTGTCAGAAGCCCTTGACTAGCCAAAATCTCAGCATATTTCTCAACAAGTTTGCACAGAGATGCGCTGAAACGCTTTTGCCCAGTTGCCAAAGCAAGGACAATGGTCTTTTCCATCAAATCCTATGAAATAAGAATCACTACTAAATTTCTCATCCAAAAAAAGTTATCCTCATAAAATGCTTTCATATTCTGTGTTCCCAAAACAAACCTGCAGGAGGTCTACAGAAGACTTTCCTTCATGCTCATTTGTCAGACTCCTCGACCAAATTTCCACTGTTTTATCAATATTCCCAGCACATATGTAACAAAGAGTTGCTGGAAGCGTGTAGCCAGCAGCCATTAATTTTGAAGCGAGAGTATCACAGAGTGCCATCCACTCTTCTATTTGGGCGAACTGCTCACCACCAATGACAATCAGTTTAAGATAGCAATGATGCAATTTGTCAAGTAATATGATTCATTAGATCTACAGCAGCTCAGCTTGAAATTCCTGAATTTCTACTCTATTTTGGAACTTACCGTACAGAGAAGGGCAAGAGTTTCCTTCCAGAATTTCAGCGGCCGTGAATTAACAAGGATCATGAGATCATTGTTCACCATTGCAGACACAATCTGTTCATGCAACAACCTCATAAGTTCTTGAGAATGAGTCAAAAAAAACTTGTAATAGAAATGACCTCTGAGCATTTACTTTTCTAATACCTGCTACCCTCTAAAACATATTTGAAGATAAATATTAGGTTGCACTCGGGGAAGATGAACTGCTCATCTTACACTTGCTATGCAAATTCATATGTTTTCTGATGCCAACACTGCACTTCAGTACAGAAATTCATTTACCTTCAGGTAAGGTGAACAACTCATCTTAAGATACTGGTCGCGTGTGCTCTGCCATAATGAACCACCACCAACATGAGCAATAACTAAAGCATCAGCCATTTTATTTGCTGATATACACTGAGCTACAGCACCCTTGTAGTCACCCACGATCAACGCCCGTTGAACAGCATAATCAAATGATGGATCAATACTTTCCTCCAATCCATCCGATTCTTGAGGTGCTTGGTCCACACTGAGGGCAGCACTTTCAAGGGTGAGGTTATCACCCGAGCTTGACACAGGTGTATCAGCTTTGGGACTTGGAAGATTATTAAAAAAATCTTCCCCATTCTCAGCAGCAAAAATGTTCGCCTCTTTCTCAGGCTCATGTGTTATTTTATCCTCAGCAGTAACACCATTTGCCCCTTGGACAAGGTCATCTGCCACTATACCTTTTTCTTCAGGAGGTAGACTAAAACCAAGATGTGTTAGCAAATTCGTCCTAGCTGTTCCATCATCTTCAAACATCACCTTTAAGAAGCCCCATGTTTCTCGATCATCCGCAGATCTAATTAACAGAACAAAAGGGAACAAGAAGAAGAATTATTTGAATACTAATTCTACAGGAAAATTACAAGAAACAAATTAACTCTTTTAAATGAGAAAACATACTCAGATACTTGATATTTTCTTTCACATAAAACCCTCAATGAAGACCTTTCACCATTTTGTATTGCAGATTCAAACTCAGACGAACGAGAGATCAAATTTTGTTCAGTGACTAAATCATGCACAAAAACCTGCAAAACAGAATGATTAGAACCAGAAGTCACAATGTGACAAAGCAGTGAAATGCTCCTGAATTATAGGCTTACATCTGAAGCACTAGAAGCACCTACAGCAGATGGCCGAGGCCGAAAAGAAACAAGTTTTCCTCCAAAGCCAAAAGAAGTCCCAACAGGTCGTTTATACCATTTTGGAGCTCTTAGGGGAACTGCACAAGAAGCCCATTTGATGAACAAGAGACTCAAAAGTCAAAACAACCACTTCCATTCACAAGAACAGCAGGGTACATAAGGGCAGGGCATTGTTGAAGTTCCACAAAAACTTAAAAAATATATATCCCAAACGGGCAGTTCAGTGAATAAAGAGCTGATGACTCGCTGATAGCACAAAAATCTGAGTATCACGCAGAAACAAGCACAAACGTAACCAAAGACATCAGATGAAGAACTGGTTCATATAAGCATTAGTAAAACACTTCAAAAGGACTAGTTCATATAAGCCTGTTTAAAAACTGGCTCATATAAGCATGTTTTAAAACTTCAAAAAGACTAGTGAGCAGTGTGGATTTGCTTAATCCAATTAAAGAAGGTTCATTATTCACATGTCTAAGTCGGGTCTTTCACAGGTCAAGGAAACCCATGAATAAGTTTGGGAGATCAGAAAGTGGCGTTATTTACACACTTTTGTGACTGGGTAAGTAATACAACTTGAAGCTTCCCTCTCCTCTCTCACAGTGACTCACCATTTCTCCCATACGTCAGCTGCTGCTTAGGCCCACACAGGTAAGCTCTCCCTGTGTTTTGGTTGAGCTGCAATTGCCCCGGCAAGGAGGAAAGAGAAGCTTCAAGTTGTATTAAGTACCCAGTGGCAGACGCGTGTAAATAACACCAAACCCCCGTCCAATTTCCCAACCTTATTCACAGGTCATCCTGACCCGTGAAAAACCCTGATTTTGACCCACAAATCTCTTAGAAATTGAATTAAACAAATCCAAACTGCCCCTAGATTGCTCAATGCATCACCTATGAAATTCCTTTGACAACATTTCAATTACAACTTGAGTGGCTTGCAGATACTACCATTTGTTAATGAACTAATAGAGCAAAAGAACTAAGTAAGAAATATTAAATATGATCATATGGAGACGTTCTCTCATGCACATGAATGTATAACTACAGAAATGTAAGGAATCAATTTAAACAATTTTAACCTAGCTGCTTTGAATTTTTAAATGTATCAAATTTGTTCCAGTGCCCATTCTTGAACTTTATAAATAAATAAATGGTTGCTAAACTATCAACTACACTTCAAGATTTACAAGTGACAAACAAAAAACTGCTGTAAAGAAGCCCAAAAGAAAAACTTATTTGTTGGCCGATCATACTTCTTATTAACAAGTATTGAGTTACAATGCCTGCACCGAACTTACTATTCAGATAAATTACCTGCACCAAAATCACTCAAACCAACACCATACCGACTACAACCCTGCAAAAGAAAAAAAATATTTAAGTTTGCCATACAGACTGCATATATAGGATTAAGAATGAGAACAACAATTTTACAAACTTACAGGAAAATCACCACATAGAATTTTTATTTGACAGTACTTGTTTTTTTGCTTGATAAGTTTTAAGGACACCTTTGTTATTGCTGGCATCATTAACCTATTTCTAAAGGAAAAGAATATAAGAAACAGATCCAAATGCTTCAATTCTTTTCACTGCATACAATTTATTTAAAAAGAAAAGGGAAATACTAGTGAGCTGATTTGAAGGCACCTGACCCTCCCAGTGCAACATATGGAAAATATCAACAAAAAAAATTGAAACTCCACAAGCCCAAACCTCAATGTTATAAATGCCAATTTTTCCATCAAAGGATGATGCTGATATAACTCCAGGGATCTTTGGATACCAGTGCACATCGAAGTTCCAGTTGGTACCAGCTGGCAACTCACATACGATCTGCCAAGAAAAAAAGTTGAGATAGCATACTAAAGTAAAACTTCAGGCCACAGGACCCAGGCCGAAAATCTCAAAATAATTTGCCCACCTCCCCAGTAACTGTGTCCCAGCAAATAGTACGGTTATCTTTTGCACAGGTAAGCAAATATGAGCTGTCAATGGGACACCATGACATTGCGATTACCCCTGCAACACAAAAAAAATTCATCAACCATGAGAATGAAAAGAAAAAAAAAAGGTCATATCCTTTTGGAAGTAAAGACTTTTACACTTGGACAATCAGAAAAAAAATATCAAGCAAAAATTATCATTCCATCTCAGACCATTGCAGCAGATAGAGGGATGCAATACCTTTTGTGTGCCCTACAAACTCCCGAACTGGTGACATTATATTCCTCATATCCCAGAGCTGTGCATAAACCACAAGTAAATACAGAAGATGGAAAATACGAGCAAAAGCACACAGACCAAAAGGCTGGATAATTTAATACTCATAACAGAAGTATTAACTGTAAATATCATTACCCTTAAAGAGGGTGAACCATCTTCATCAGATGCAACAACAAGCTGGGTAGCTAGATCTGGATTCCACTGCAAGACAGAGCAACGCCTTCTAACTGAATCGGCAAAACTGCCAACAAATTGAAAAGTCAAGTCTTTCCCTACAAATGAAAAGGGGAAAATACGAAAAGAAATATCATCTGATAGGTAAGGGAGAAAAAAAATTCTTACCTTATCACTGGCTTTTGCTTTTTCAAATCCCAGACAACTGTACAATAGATTGAATATTTATTCAATTTTTATGCTTGGAAGCAGTCAACTAGAGAAAAATTTACAAGGATAATTTCCTCACCAGTTGTTCCATTATATGAAGTGGATGCTAATATGTGTTGAACCTTGCTGTTCCAGGACAGAAATGAAATTTCTCCTTGAGCAGCAGAACCACTACCCTGCATGAAGGTCCTAAAAGCATGTCAAATGTCTCATTTGGTTCTTGTACACGATTGACCTCTGATAAGGCCAAAATACACACACAATTAAGTGTAACTTCCTACAGGAAAAACCCTCATTGCTTTATTTGCTATGATGCCTGGGAAATTACCGGTTTTCTTTTCTATCAATACACGTGTGAATAAGAAGGTGAGGACCAGCCTAAGGCTTAAACTTAAGATAAAGTCTTTTGGGGGCAGGGGGGCATCATGCAACTGAACAGCGAGGATAAGCCTCAAGCACAAAAGCAAGCATGACTGAGTGTAGCACAAATAATGTTACAGAACCTTTAGAGGTGGAAAATGAGAGGGCTCAGTAGGTGAAGCCAAATCCCAAATGGCAATTTCACCATCATCGGCACCAGATGCTAGCAAATTTGGAGCAATGGTATTGAACTCAAGGCCACGAACCTGATTATGGACAATAGTTAAATGATACCACAAATAATTAAATGTTCATTTGCCAATGGCATTTTATCAAAAATATGAGCATCATGAAAAAGGAAAACTCACAGGCCCTCTGTGCCTTGAAAGGTGTCCAATAGGGGCCTTTTCACTCCCCTCCGATCTACAGAAGAAAATCATACTCGTTAACATGCTATAAACCACTTCTAGTTTAAGTTACAATCTAAATGAATATGTCAAACAATTCAGAAGCAATGTTTTCCCTGACACAAGAGTCACAATTATCATTACCTCCTAACATATGAAAACAAGATCTTTGAACTACAAACAGTTGTTGATTTCAACTCCTATTGAATGGCTGAAAAACAGAAGCAGAGTAACCAACATTCACAGAAGGCAACCACACCAAGAACCAACAACAAGCACACAAAAGAATGCATCAGTTGAGAATGCCAAACTCTTAACATTTCCAGGTTTCAAATCACTGTAAATCTTATTACTATTGATGCTTTACCCAAGCCAATTGTTCAATTTAGAGCCTCCAAGAGGGGATATATAATCTCCAATGCTTGTAAAGCAGTTACTCGTACTTAAGGGCTTGGTAATGACGAAAGGTCAACAGCAGAAGTTGAAAGCCTAAACTCATAGTTTCAAGTTTCCCAAGCAGTCGTAGAAGTTGGTCGACAACAACAAAAAACATATCAGCGTGCATCAGATCAAATTCAGCAATGACTACATGTATCAAGTAATCCATTACTGGAATGGGGAAAGTAATCTCACGCTATATCCATATCCTTTAGAAAATTTAACTCAATCACTCAGTATCCCTTATTTGCAATTTTTTGCATTCCATTTGAATTTTGAATGCAGATCATACTGGAGAAGAAACTGCAAAAATCGAAACCAATTGGTTCAAAGAAACCATTTACTGGATCAGTAATAGAGGATTCCAGATATCAATGCTGCCATCGACAAGTCCACCAGCGATCAGTCCAAGCGCAAAATCATCAGAACCAGATCCGTTCTTGCCCCATGAAATTCGGTTGAATCTTTCTGAGCTCGGGCACTCGCCAACGACTTGAAGATCGCGATCGTCACTCTGAAAATCGAGCTTAAAGATCTCCAGATTAGCCGAGGAACTGAATGATAGATCCACAGCCCCAGCCATCGTCCCTGCCGCCATGTATGGTGCATCCGGTGCCAGAGCCACCGACGCCGACCTGTTTACTCCTTTTATACAAGCCATGTCTTCAAGCAACGACCAGGAGTTCAATTGCAGCTTGTCTGAATGACCAAAAGTCGATCTATCTACTTTTAACTGTGAACATATAGAGAGATCTGAATTCAGGAAAAAAAGGTTGTACCAATTGAGAAATTAGGGCTCGGTCTGATTTGTGCGAGGGGCACGACGAAATATGATCGATGACGAGAAACGCAGGGTGTACATAATGGTCAATTACATTTCCCCAATTCCTTTTTTCCTTTTTGTTAATACACACACATAACATATTAGTAAATTCAGTTTATTACTCTTCATAACATAAAACAAGTGTTAATGAATTAAATTCTGCTTTCTAGTTAAATATATGCACCAATCGAATGCAAATGTATATAATTTGATATACAAGCAAAATGAACAATATATACAGATTATGTATGATGTATGTCTAAATGAAAATAAAAAATTATTACTAATATTTTTAATTATATGTACGAGTTCAACATTTCATCTTAAAATCTCTAACATAGTATCTACAACGTAAGCCATATAACACAAGATATCACTGGCCTGTATTACTAGGCATAACGATTGGTCTATCATAGCAGACTCTTAACCTTAGTCAATTATCCTTTAATAGCCTGTGTGCCCTGAGTATCAATTTGTCGCTAACTCTTTGTCGGGGAACCTTAATCCTTTGTGGGGTGCTCCTTAAGACCATGAGCTAGCCCTGAGGAAATTTGATTTCCTTTTATAGTACAGTTTGCTATTTAATTACTTGCTAATACATTAAAGCTTTTTGCTCAACTAGTTATTTAACCTAACATGCAAACACATACATGAGTAGTTTCAACAATGCAAATAAGTTAGTTTCATAATCCATCCAACAAATAGGACAATACTTCATATAAAAATCTGTCTTGTAAATGATATGTAAGCTAAACATTGAGTTTGAAGATAAAATTTAATACATTCAATATTCATTTAGTAAAATGGTATAGACTTACATTGTTGACTACGCCATGCTGCATCTTCTTAAGCTATGGCTTTAGAGATACCACATGCCACCCATAAAAGGAAGCATGAACGGTCGAGCCCTTTGCCACTATCGGCCAATTCATTGCCACAATCCTGGAGGCCATCCTTGTTGACATATTTTTTATACTCATTTATGTAACATTGATCCCATGTCGGCAAGTCCATAAGTCACGATGAGGAAATTGTTTTGTCCCCATATTTCGCCCAAACCTTCCAAGCAAGAGGTCCTAAGCCCCTCATCAGCTACAGAAGTAGGAAGCTCTTCTACTTCTTCAACCGCAAAGAATTAAGTCTCGTCAACATTTTCACATTGCAGGAAGGTTCCCTTATTTCTTCTAATTCCATAGCTTTCTGCTTGGTAAACTCTTGTAGTGCCTTGCTTTGTATGAATCCTTGTCTTGGAACAATAAATAAGTATGCTACTTTATGTTTGGGCATGATTACCGGGGAGGAGGGGTGGGAGGACTCAAGCTTCAACAATAGGTATCCATGAACTAAGTTGAATCTCTCAGAAAATAGGAGTGACATGAAGTTCTAGTAAAACCCATCACCAGACTCTTCTTCATTTCCTATCCTTCTATACTCATTTGACCAGCTCAAAACCTTTGATACATTAATCTCATTAATAGCAATCGAACTTGCCTAGAGATTTAAATATTCCATACTAGAGGCTAAAGTGGCTTGAATATTACATATTGACTAGGCTACGACTAGATTCAAAAATAGTTTGTAATAAATCTCTCTTCCCAATTTCTAATACAAAGAATTGAAATGTTTTATTGTCACCAACATATTATCTATCAAGAATGATGAACTTCTTTTTCATTAATTTTAATATATTATTATATACTCTATCCGTTTCATATTCTTTGCACCACTTTCCTTTTTGAGTTGTCCCAAATTCTTTGCACCATTTCCTCTTTTAGTAAGTTTTAGCAAATAAAATGACAATTATACCCCTTTGGCTGGTCCCTTTTTCTTTTTGTTTTCTTTGTTTTTACCCCCTCCCAGCATGAATTTAGAAATATCAACAGAAGAACAATTCTTGCCAAAACAAAATTTCATCTCCGTTGCCACCAAATCCAACGTCATCATTTCCTTCATCGCTCACGATTTACGGCTACTAAAGACAGAATGGAAGACAAAAATCAAATACAAAATCAAAGACAAAAACGACAAACAAAATTAGAGACCAAATTGAAGATGAAAACCGAGACGAAATCGTGAGGCTTCATTGTTTGGCAACATGGGTTCGTTGTCAAAGGTTGTGGGTTTACGGTTAGTCATCTGGCATCGTGGGTTTAGGGTTACTCATCTGTTGTCGTTGGTTTGTCTGGGCGAAGGTGTGATCTGGGCAAAGGTGGTGGTGATTGAATAGGCGACGGATGGCAGATCGAAGCAATGAATTGACGAAGACGGGAAGGGAGGTGACAAATTGATGCAATAGATGACAAATCGACAGGGATGACGACAATCGAAGCAATCAATGCGACGGAGGGTGATTTGCCGATGGGGTGACGATGTTAGGGCCGAAAACGAGGAGGCCGGCAGGGAAAAATGCTGTAATGTTTACAGCAAGTAAAGGGATAAATTTGGTAACTAAGAGCTACTTTTTCCCTTTCCTGATATGCGTGAGAAACCAAATGGTGCAAACAAATCGGGACAGAAGGAATATTATTCTTATATGAAGTGATTATTTATCCAAGTCATCAACTTATTGAAACTTCACTTTTAAAAAGTTTAAAAAGTAAATTTAAGATACTTTATAAAAAAAAATAAGTATTTTTTATTAGTTTTTTAACCTATCAAGCCTAAAAAAAGAAAAAGTAATATAAAATATTTTATTTTCACAACAAATAAAAGCACGATAACTTCTTATTTATAGGATTTATTGAAATTCATAATTTTGGTAAATAATTATTTTGTATAAAAATATTGCACTAACTATGATGCATTAATATCAATGCAACACAAGCCGCGCAACATTTGTGGTCAAGTCAACGGTTATTACATCACAATGAAAGAAATGTAAGCAAACCCCAAATAACTCACGAATCATATCCTCCTTCTCCTCCAGTCCTTGGATACAGAACTAGTTGACAAATACCAATACAATTTACACCGTATCACAGACCAAGCCAGCTCACTGACAAAGCTCTTCCAAAATTGCCTCGCTCGAATAACAGGCTTCATGATACACAACTGAATTTACCTGAATCGCGGATCATACACACACACACTTTTGTTGTTTCTTTTGTCAGCTTTCACTCATCTGATGGCTTCTACATTTTTACAAAATCTTGACATCATGCAACTCCAACCAACTGAAAAAAAAAAAAGACGATTGCATTCAAAACTTCATTCTCTTCGATGGACCTTGATCAATGATGGGATCAACGGGAGGCTCTGCTTCTCCTGCTTGGTTTTCTGTGTCTTTCTCTGCATTAGCAGTTGGGGGCACAAAGCCCTCAGGAAATGGTGGTGGAGGCGGCGCAGGAGGTAGCTGCAAAACAAACAAGCTTCCATTTCCATCAAAAAAGAAAAAGGGCTTCTGTTTGGTAGCTGATAGATGTCTTTTATTTTCCTTCCCCACCAGTCAAGCCCGAAATATGCACCATATCCTACCTATATTTTGAAAGATAAAAATGGAGAAGAGGGCGACACGGGGGGACTGCACGAATTTTGATGATCAAACAAGAAGATGGCTAAAGCAGGAAAATGACACAAATCAACAGTAGCATAATTTCTTAGTCCTTCCAACATTTTACAACACCAAAGCAGCACAAGATTCTTGAAAATAGTTTTAAGCTTCATTTTCTTTTTTGGTAGACCCAAGCTACAGAAAGTTTTAGCAAATTACTCTGATTTTTGCTATATTAGTTCAACCTGAATCCTTCACCTTCTTGTTTCCTTACACGCGTGCAAATCATGCAAAACCCATCTACTGAGTCCAGGAGAGTTACTGTGTCACTGAAGCTAATGAATATAAATACACAAACAAATTGAACTAATTAAAAAAAAAAACAAATTGAACTGTTCAGGCGATCTAATTATCCTATTCAACCCTTGGCTTGTGTGTGTGTATATTGTTCAATATTGTAGGGTGCCCTATTTATGTACCTTGCGCTGTAAGGAGGCAAGAATGTGATCAACACGCTTGACTTCCTTGAAGTCAATCACCTCTTTACCAGCCTTCACTTCAACAACTTCAGCCTCATTCTCAGAGTCCACTACACCACAATTCTAATTTACTAAGAACCTAATAAAGTAATAACAAAATAAAAGGAGATTATAGGTCTGAACACTCAAATAAAAAATGATACTAGAAAAAAGGTTTGAGTGCGAGCAATAGAAGAGCTTAATAAGTCAAACAAGAACATATGAAAACTAAACAGAATGCACCTTCATCTGGGTGCTTCCTATGATGATTTTAGCTTTATTTGGAGAATATACATATGAAGGTTTTCTTCCTTTTTTTATTTAAAAAAACAAAATTTTATACACACATGCACAACAAGATCTCCATGTAAATTACAAAATAGAAAATCCAGTTAGCAGAATGAAGAAGAAATCAACTACAGGAGAGCATAATACCATAGCCAATCTTCTCCAACTTCGATGCAGCAGTAGTAAATGCCTTTGATATGTGATAGAGTGCACGTCCCTACAACATTTCACTTTATTAATATCCCTCTAGTAAGACAGAAGAAAAGAGGGTATACCATTAAAAGAAAACAAATGGATAATAGCATTTCCTCCTACTTTATTCCATCATTGAACAGGCATGGTGCTGTTTGGTATCTGTTAATTAGAGAGTTAACGTGTTCTGTATTTATCATGATTTAGGTACACATACTTTAATGGCTTAGCAATGGCCTATAAATTTTATGTTTTTTATGCATCATCTACAAAAAGATGAATGTTTTCCCTTCGCCTACACTTCCTTAATAGTGACTGGAGGTATATTCAGAGAGAAAAAGAGAAAAATCACATATAGATAGTCGTCTAGACGAAAACTGATCTGTATGAGCTGGACAAGAGAAGAAAAACGGAGATCGTTGGTGTCTGATAGACGGAAGAAAACTCACAACTCGAGCTGCAAACACGTTGCTGAGTTGTGGCGCTTGATATATTGAACCGTCCAAAATATAATATGTTAGCATTGGAGTTACTTTCTCAGGACCATCCCTCTTCTGCTTCCGAAAAACAAAGAGATGGGGCTCCATTATTTCATTAAGCATGTATTCAACACCTGTCATTTTCCTAAAACAGAAAAAATAAAATAAGCCAAAATCCCATAAGTTATTGGTGCTGAAATCACAATACTAGGAGCTGGAATTGTCTTGGAGTTTAGCTATGTTGCGTGTCCAAAGAAGCAACTGAAAGTTAAATGAGACAAACCAGTCATTGAGCGAACCAGTACATGAAAAGGAGCATAAGCGCAACTTATTTCTAACAAAAGCTTCCTTGGACAGCAAACTTACGTCTGCTGCAAATGAAGTTTTGCTTCAAGACATATTTCACCATGTTATCTGCAAACTTCTTTTCAGCTTATGTACAGCACAGTTATCATATTTACAGTTCTTGCATTATTCGAACAAGATGTATCAATAGCAAACAACTATTCGATGTTGTAAACCTCCGAAATCAGGCAACAGTTTCCCCAGGATTTACAGTGACTTTGTAAGAATGCTACAAAAGCATCATGCAACTGCCACGCTAAAATAAATAAATAAAAGAAAAACGACGATACTTCAATAAGAAATCTGAAAGTCAATCAAGATACTTCCTAATTCAGTGGCTACTAATTGCCCAAGATAACATAAAATCTAACCCAAGTTAAAAAAAAAGGCGACGAATAACTTACGAAAGGTGAGAGAGATCAAGAGGGTGAATCGAGCGCATTCTGAGCTGCTCATTGTTGCAAGTCCAGTCATAGAAAGGGGAGAGAGCGAAGTAATCGAAGATCAAGTTCCGATCCAGAGGGTAGGTGTTCAGCCACAATTGGTCCCTGAAGCATATCCCTGTCATATCAGTACCCGGAGGCTGCATCACCGGCGGCTGTGCCTCAAGTTTAGATCCCGGCGGCGGCTGTGATGCTAATGGGGTTGTCGCCATTTTCAGCTCCACAAAAGACTGTTACAGTAAGAGATTATTAGCAGCTGTCTTTTTTTTTTCAGCTTCGCCGCGCTCAGGTGCGGTTCTGCAGCTTTGTTCTCAGGTCGCCTGCTAAGTCTGCTAGCCAGAGAACAACCGAATAGAGGCCGGAGCGTCTCTGCTCGTCGTGGCTCAATCAATAGTCGGCATCACTGGAGAGAAAGGGCCGGGTCTCAAACCCTCGGAGTTAAACTGCAACCACAGCTCCTCACCTTTTATTATTATATCTAAAACCCTAAACTCAATTTCTTACATAAAAAGTCTACTGTCTTATTTAGGTTTTCCGTTTAACACAAAAAAAGATTAAAGAATATTTTTAGCCCTGAAAAACTTTCTCTTTTTCATAGGAACTTTGCCTCAAGTAGCTGTTGCACTTTCCTCTTGAAAGTAAAACAATTTTTAAGTGAATGACCAGCTACTCCATTAAGATATTCACAAATGGCATTCACATCATATTACTGTGGATAAGGAGGCTGAATTTGCTTCGCCGGCATAGGTCATATCAGTTAACCTTCAATAAGCTTGTGATACAACTCAATGTATGAAATAGGAATAGTATCAAATTCTTCCTTCTTTTTTAGTGGTGATCTTTGAGGCTTGTGATCTTGAATTGATGATGAAGCAAAGTGTGGAAATGACCCTAGGACCATCGCCTCACTAGAGTATCCTTTCCTGTACTTTTTAAGTGGTGTTGGACCACAAATTTCAGAGATGACATTTTGGACAGCCCCGCCTCTCTCCTTTTAAAATCCCCTATCTGAAGGATTGACTAACTTCCCTGTTTTGATTCCAAATTTGATCCTTTCCCCAGACAATACCATATCTAAAAAGTTACTTGGAGTGTTCCCAACTAGCTTTTCATAAAATGGTCATTTCAATGTTTGGATAAACGAAGTGATCATTTCTTTTTCTATTATAGGTGGTTGAACTTGTGTGGCTAAGTCCCTTTATCTCTGAGCATATTCCTTAAAAGTTTATTGTTTCTTTTTTTCTATATTCTGAAAAGTTTGGCAATTAAGAGCCAAATCCATGGCATGTTTATAATTATTAATGAAAGATTGACCGAGATCATTCCATGTCTTAATGTTCTTCGAGCCTGGCTAAGGTACCATTGTAATGCAAACTTTGTCAAACTTTATTAAAAAAGAGCTATCTATCATTCGTGAGCGATTGTAACTTTCTTATGAAAAGTGTTATATGAATGACAGGACAACTTGTCCCATCATATTTCACAAACTTCGACACCTTGAAATCTAATGGAATCACTACATCTGGCACCAAGCAAAGATCATTCACCAATAGAGATCCAAAAAAAATGCCACTTTCAATGGTCTGAAGTCTCTTCTCTATGGTCTTGAGCTTTTGAGAATTCTCTTCTTCCTTGAGTAATGGCTTCTTTTCCTCATAAAATGGATTGTACCTTAAATGAATGCCATCAGATGGGCCTAAGTCTTAAAAGAGCTTCTCTTGAACTGAGACCCGTTGTTGAATGAATCCAATAAGGTAGATCGGATCCTACGGGTCTTTAATGGGGGTCTGCATCACCTTCCCATTGTTCAATTGCATTAATTGTTTCATTTGTTACACCATACTCGCTATCTTTGACTCCAGATCGGTGAGACATCCTTCCATTTGCTCTACTGTAAGTCTTGTTTAAAGCCGAGTTGGATATCGGTGTTGAGTACCAATATTTTACCTTTTTAAAGTAAAATTCATTTTATTAGACTTTATATGCACATAATTGATATAATGCATGCATGCAATGAGTGAGCTTGATTGTCTACTATCTTGAAACTTCAAGACTTCTTGTTGACATAAGAAAGACAAGAGTTAGTATAGTTTGAGACTTCTTGTTGACATAAGAAAGACAAGAGTTAGTATAGTTTGATGCATGATTTTGATGCACGAAGAAAAAAAATATGCTTGAAAAATCAAAAGGACAATAGATGAAAAACAAGGTTGGTAACGAGTTAAATGGTTTATCTGCTAAACTTGAAGCAATTAATGTTAGCGAATAACATATGAGCTAATATAAAAAAAGAGTTAGAACCATGAAATAAATACAAACACAAATAAAGCAAATCATTGAAGTAATTGAAGCAAAAATATATAAACAAGGCAATAAAAAGGTGTAACAACATGCCTATGTCATTGATAAATGGTAGGAGTTCTAGGGCTAGTTTTATAGTTAAGTGGGGTAATCTATATGCATACAAGAGGCTTGTAAAAAAGGCTCATGGTGGTTCCCGAATCTCATCACTAAATCATAGCGATAGCCCAATTCCTTACTCACGAAAGTTTATGCAAGGAAAAGATTAATTCAGGTCATAGCGTTTCATGGGCCCATGCAGAGATTATTATCTCAAAAGGTAAATACACTACTTTGTTACTTAAAACTGATAAAGGCTTGAAGACCATGGTCTTACAAGGACAACAACATCAATTCTGCTTCGAAAAAATATGGTTAAGTTGAGGAAGCTCGAGTGTAGAGCTTCAAATCATGAATGCATATTGCATGCCTACAACAAGTAAATATAACACATAAGTCACACAATAAAAAGCAAAGCAAAACAAAACAAAACAAACCAAACCAAACTTTTATAGGCTCGACTCATGAGATGTCCCTAATGGAGTCATTAAGATGTAGCAACATGTATTTTAGAGTCGCTAACAATCAGTTTTCACTTAGGCCGAATAGACACCTTAAAATGATTTACGAGAGTTTAGGGGGTTCGAGAGTACGATTACACTAAAACAACCTTATTTTAGTGCCAAACAATTGGTACATTAGTTTGGTTTTAATTTCACTTTGCTTGCTTTTTAATAATTTTTCAAATCATGGATTCTAATCGAATCACCCAAATGATGATCTTTTTAAAAATTACTACTTAATTTATCTATATTTTAATTATATTTCCAAACTATAGGTACTATCAAACCACCCGGATATAAATATATAAATTTAATCTAATTTTTTACTTATTTTATATTATGAAGATTTTAATTAATTATTAATCCAAACCATAAATCATATCGAATCAATCGGATATGAATATTAAATTTATTTATATTATTTTTAAAGAATTTAAGTAATTATACAAACCATAAACTCTACCAGATCAACTAGATGTGGATTTTGAAATTTATTCTTATGCTAAATTCATCTTAGGGTTTTATTAAACCACACAAAATTAAAATTTTCTAAATGTGATTTTTTGGATGCCTCATATGAATTAAATGAATTTTAAATTCATATTAATTATAAAATTATCTATCTAATCTAGTCCTACAATCCTGCCTAATATTAATCACCAAACTAATTGATGACTTTAGTAAACAGAATAGGCAAACAATGAAAGAAATAAACAACAACAATGTTGTCGTGACCAAGTTGTAAAAAAGAGAAGAAGTGGGTACTCAATCGAACAAAATAGAAAGATGAGGGGCTAAACGCGAGTTCTACCAAAACGAGCTTGTTGACTAGGATGAAACCGGATCGGTTTTGCGGTTATAACGAGTGTTGATCCGGGTCTATCTTCAATTCTCTCTTCACCGGCGATAACGGAGTTAGCGGCAGCGTAGGATCCGACGGGACGATGGTGGCTCGGTCTAAGCGAACCAGTGACGGGGATTGTAGCCGGAGCGAAACCGTGATGGGGACGGATTACGATTCAGCTTTTCTCTTCGGCAAGATGTCAACGGCGAAGGAAAACAGCTGGAAAGGGTGGTGTGTTGTTGGGCGAAGCGACGATGGCCGCCAGAGAAGCTGGCGGCGGTGCCGTGACGGCTGGGAGTGGCGACTGGTCTTGAAGTGACAGAGGTGCATGACGGACGATGACGGCAGCAGGAAAAGTCTAGGGTTTTGGGATATGAGTTGCGAGAAATCAGGGGGCTGAAGCTGCACTCTTACATCTTTTCTTCCTAGAGCTCGGGATTTCGAAATTCTCTTATTTTCTTCTTTTTATTCTCTAGTGATGACCCATATTTACATTGGGATTGACAAAAATGTTGTCAAATAGGCTTTTTTTAACATCAAGCATGCTGATGCTAGATAAAAATGTAATTTCAAAATCCATTTTGTCATCCAATAGTAGTAACCGTCTTTTTTATTGGTACTATAGTGGCCCAATTTCACCATAGCAGCTTGCTCAAAATAATAATAACTCATGTTTTATTCATATTCAACTGTTGAGATTGAATGAAGGAGTCAATCCAATGCAATATTGATTTTATAGGAAGCTTTCAAATTGATGAATAAAAACTCATTTAATGAGACTAGAAACCCTTAAATAGGCATTTTTTACTTGGGAAACTCGCGGTTGGGAAAAATAGAAAGAAAAAAATATTCAAATATTGGGACCAACGTCCAAGATAAGTACTCGAAAATTTATACCCTTTACCGCAACCATGTCATAATCTTCCATATCAGACCAAAATGAACAAATGAAGGTCTTTAGATCTATCTTCCATTTCCAATTGACGACAAGTGCACTAAAAAAGTCAACAATTTTTTTTTTGGTGCCAATGTAAAGGCTATCTATTTTATAATGGAACTCCTCATTGATAGAAAGATCAGATCGCCTAGAGTCAACGAAAGGTGAGCCGGGAAGGAATTTGATTGCTGAGATGGGATTAGATCCTATTCGAAGCACTCCACCACAAAGAAGAGTCTTCAGCGCAGCGATATTGATGTTAGCGACGGTGACCTTAATTGGAAGTTGTCGTGGCTAAAAGTTCTAAGTAACAAGGCAAAGGATGAGATAACTTTGGATATGTTGCCAGAAATAGGCCGATTTTATTAAAAAAGATTAAAAAGTTTCAAACTTTCTATTCTCTTTCCCGCTTAAAGCCGATATCGTAAAATTGCGAGGGGAAGTGCTTTTCCATGAGGGCGATAAAGGTAGGCAATTTCGTAGCACAGGATTCTGCAACAGCAAAAACTCATGCCCCTACTATCGGATCAATAAGAGATCCTGCATTTGAATCTAAGAAAGAAATAGATTTAGAAAAATTTCCTGGAATAGGGAGGTTTTCATGGCTCAATGACCAGGATTTGATGATCCCCATCATCCTAGACATGCATTGTACGTATCGACCCGTGCAGTGCTGGAGCTAACGCGTTAAGTATCCCGCCTGGGGAGTACATTCACAAGAATGACACTCAAATGAATTGACGAGGGCCCGCACAAGTGAAAAAACCTACACTAAAAAATAAAATCTGTATGATTTTTTTTTTAGTACGGGTTTTTTCAGTAAAAAAAGTTTTCTTGAAGCTCATCATCCTTATCATTAATGAGCATCAAGTGAGAGGCTGACACGAGGAATTGAACTCGCTCCAAGAAGAATTCCTCAGTGTTCCGTGAGTGAAAAAAGAAAAAAAAAAGTAGGAAAAAGAATAAACCAATACGCCGTAGCCATTCCCAAGTAGTAAGTTTTGGCGGGCACCCATATACATACTGGGATAGTAAAAAATGTTGTTAAATAGAATTTTGAGAGTTTAAAACTCATCAAAATCTAATTTGAAGTGGTTAATATTTGTTAAGATATAATCCAGCAAAAATACTAGTTCAAGTCCAGAAAAATTCTTACATTGCGGATTTAGCCCCCACATTTTATGAGAAATTTCAATTCAACCCAAAACTTCCATGATTTATCAAATTAGCACAAAATTTTATTAAAAAACGCAAGATTTCATCTAAAATTTCATAGTTTTGCCAGATTTACCTCAAATTCTTAGAAATTGGCAGATGTGTCCTAAACTTTCCAATTTTGCCTTAAACTTTCTAAAACCCCCAGTTTTCACCCAAACGTTTTCCTTTTGCCTAAATTGACCCCAAAACCTTTAGGACTCCAAATTAGTGTCTAAACTAAATTACTTCCTATTTCTACCCTATATGACTGTTCTAAATTCCTAAAAATTTATATACGAAATGACAACATAATCTAAATGCACATAATCCTACCAACTGCCAAACATCTAAAATAACTAAAGTGACCCCCAAATGACTAAATTGACCCCTAAAAATAAGAATGTCCCCTAAACTAATTTTTCTAACCTAAAACTAAACAAAAATTATTACTCGAATAAAATTGGGTGTCAACACTACCGCCATTTGATGGCATTTGCATCATCAAAGAACATTGAAAAGAAATCATGATTGTCGCAATTATGAAAAGGCCATCGAGTATGAGATGAAAACTACCAACCATGGAAAATGGTTCATTCATTGGGCAGTGAGTACGATGGGTAGAAAAGCTGTCTCGACGACTCTGCAATGACTTGCTAGGTAGGTTAGTGGGAATCATAGGCAGGTGCTCCGTCATCGACCCATTGCCCATTGCATTATGTGGGTCGTTGTTGCCTGGGTCATGAGGGATGTGTATGTGCTGGAGGTGTGCCTTGACTTACCTTGGAGGGCGTATGAGTTGCTACTAGGTGGCGCGAGAGGGGGAGGGTGAGGGTAGGTGGAAGAGGTGAACGCAAAAAAAATGTTGGAGGAATGAAATGACGAGGATGAAAAATGGAGATTAAAAAAAATTGCATAAGTGGGTAGTGGGCGGTGGAGTGATAGTGGGTGATGGTTGGCAGAGTGATGGTAGCCAATGGCTGGTGAAGAATAGTGGCTGAAAAGGGACGTGAATGTTGCAGGTTGTGGATATGGTGATTCGATTGTTAGATGAAAAAGTTTCAATATTTCTAATGTAAAGGGAAAGTCTTCAGAGGTTAAAACTACTTTTTCACTTTTTTTTCCCATTAAACTTAATACCTTAAGTTAACGGAAGGTCCAAAATAAAAAACTTAAATGAGATTGGGGACTTATGAAACAGAAAATAGATACTAGGGTCCAAAATGGTATAATATTAAAAGGTTGGGAGCCATAAATACATTACCACAAATCCTCATGTTACCTTTTGTTTTGGGGCCTATAGAGTCTTTCACCCCTGAATTTTGCCAACTTATACCTTTTACCTGCTAAACTTTGGTTTGGTTCACTCACCCCTTAAACTTTAAAAATTAGTACCTTTTATCCATTTGGTTCTCTTAAACAACTATATAAGTTATATGGGGGATCAAAATGAAGATAAAACAGAAGATACAATGTTAGCTAACCATTTGACTCAAACTTTTACATTATTTCAATTATTTTCTTTAATCTTTTTTATTCGAGCAATTCAAGAAATTATCAACCTTATATAGTTTACATGATCCAACCAACATTCTACACCAAAATAAGATTCATTTAATTTTAGTGCCCAACTCATTTACAGAACTAGAGATTTATGTGGGAAAAATGATTAATTAGTTTTTCATCTTCCATTTTATCTTTCTTTCAATCCTCAAATAACCTAAACATACATTTAAGTGGGCAGAGAGGGTAAAAGGTATCGATTTTCAAAGCTTAAGGGATAAGTAAACCTAAGTCAAAATTTATGAGCAAAATGTTCAAGTTGAAAAAGTTCATGAGTGAAAGAAATTTTAAGCCTTTGTTTTTGCTTCAACGTGCTAAGGGTCTTTCCACTCAAATAGTCAATCCTTAACTTAACTCGTTTGAGAACAAAATTTTTTTTATTAACATTAGAGTTTTAAATAATCTATTTGCGCTTTGTTTAGATATGATCAGTAAGGAAGGGGGAAAAGAAGATGGGGTGTCATAATCTTACCCTTATTTAGATAGAGCTACTAAATGGAAGGAAGAGAAGTCCACCCCCTTGTTTGGATACATTCATTAAAAAATAGGGCAAGGAATTTAATTATTATTACAATTTTATCATTAGTTTATGTTTTGAACCTATTTTGTTTTATTTTCTCAACAATGTGCTAAATTGCTTATACTAACAAAATTTCCATATATAAATCCAATTGAGTTGGTTGATTTACGAAACATATTTACTGAATAAAAAAATGTAATTTTTTTTAAAGTAAAATTGTTGAACTAAAAAAATAAGTGAAAATTTGTAAAGTACGGAAACTTTTCATAATTATTCTCCTATGTACAATATAACCACGAACTTATTGAAAAACATAACCAACAAAATTTCAAATGTTTAGTTCATAGAATAATAAAAGTGTTCTAACTTATTTTATCTAACTAAGAAATAAACCATTTAGAAACCTCATGGACCATAATGTTTGAAGACTTATCGCATGATAATGTCCTTTTGCCTATGTTGAGGACATCTTAACAATACTCGTATTTTCTCGGGATGTGTAATCAAATGAACATATGCGTCAGTTAACACGTGCGGCTCAAGCAATATTTGTTCCAAAAGAGTCCACAGTTGTTATTCAAGAATTAAAAGTCATTGCATCACCTTCTCAAGTATTAAATTTATCTATTCTATGACTTAAGCAATATTATTAATTACTTCTTTTATTAATACCTCATCATCATTAGCATTCTTTGCTCTCTTAGCCTTTTTACTTTTACGAGCTTACGCCTGAGAAAATGTTGTTCTGCATTATCCGACGGATCACAACTTTCCAAATTCACTTTGTTTTTCAAGACAAGACAATCAATCTCATCAATAGTCTTTGTTTGCTCAAAAGCTTGACGACTTTTTACTTCTTTCACAGTTTCACTTTTATCGCTTGTAGCTCTATTATTTTTATACAGTATCAACATCTTCTCATAATGAGGAACAGGTTTTATCATCCATTCATGAGCTGTAGGTCTTTCCTAAGAAAACAAATAACAAGCACAAGAATATCAACACCTTTTATATAAATAAATAATACATTAAAACTGATTTTTTTGTATTTGTTACTAAAAAGTACTAACCTTGATTAGACTCTCCCAAACTTCAAGTTCTACACTCCAAAGCTTAGTGGTAGGATTCTAAGCAAATCTATTCATACCATTCTTCCAAAAATCATAGTAATTTGCAAAATTATTTTTAAGGTCTTCTACCAATTTTTGACATTATGCTTGGTTATATCTTCCCCAATTTTTTCTTCCAGTTCTATGACAATATTGTTATATGCTTGTAAGATATAACTCTCATTATGCTTAAAGCCTTTTTCCTTTTACCACATTAATGCATTTAGAAAAGCCTCATTCATTAAGGGTGTTCACACCACTGCATTTATTCTGTCATAACTTTAAACACCACTGGAACTTCGCCCCTCCATCCCAGTAACATGATTAGAATAGTTAATTTTAAAATTGAAAAAATTAATCTATGTCATAATAGTAAACAACTTCAAGCATCTTTAAATAACAAAGAAATGTTTCATATTATGGCAAGCAATCCTATACTTTATTCAACAACATAGTCATAAAAATATTTTTAATAAATAAAATCTTTTGCTAAATAGTTTTGTGACAACGACTATAATCACTGCACATAGCATTAGCTAAAAAATCTCTGACCAACTATCCCCTATGTTCATCATCTTCATCTGCTGTTGGGCAATAATACCGATGTTGATTCTGAATTCGTTGGTCAACCTCTACTATAAATCTCTCATCTGGATCAACACCCAACAAATAACTATACGAGATACAACATACTAAAATAATCAATTTATTTGTTTCAAGCCCATATGTTGGTTTATTGGCACTTGATATGATGAAAAATCTATTTTTTTAAGAGTCCGAAAGCTTATTCAATTGCATTTTGCAAATATGCATGACAATGGTTAAATAACTCTCGTATGGTTCTCGGATGGTTACTTGAGAACTCATTCAAGTGACATTAGAGTCCTCTGTAAAGTATGATAAATTCAATTTTCAGCCCGAACCCATAATCTGCAATATAATATTTTTCTAAAATAAGAGAAAAAATCTATTATCAATTGAAATAATAATAATAATAATTAATTAATTAATTAAGAATTTGCTATTTTAAATATATTACATTCCAACCTCAACCTTACCTTCTCTAGATAATGCATCTTTTTAGAATTTGTGAGTCAGATGCAGTAGTTTCCCATCTAAAAAGAACATAGGTAAACTTCAAATCAAAAGAACAATCACATAGTACATTTATTGTTAGGTAATTTTTCCTCCCACAATACCATGGAGCAATTTAAACAGACACTTTAGCCCAAATATGTGTACCGTCAATCGCTTTTATGCAATCCTATTGTTTTATAGTCAGGAAAGTTAAATGTTAGTCAACCGTTATTAGTAAACATGCTTTGAATATTGTAACCTTAACAAATGTTACCTTAAAATATGAAAACAATTTACTATTTTGCTCAATTTTTGGTAGGGTTACAGATTCATTTGGGTTGTTTGATGAATATTTCCTTTAACTTTGTAATAGCTTTTAGAACCCAATATAAGTGACAACTTGTTGTTTCTTCAGAATGCTTAAACCAAAAAGTTCACTGCACGATTCTTGGCATGATGGGTCAAAATGTATAAGAACTTGGCTATTTGTTCCTCTATACTAGCATGGCATGTTGGTTAAAGACCACTTTCCATTTTGAGTAAATTACATAATTGTATAAACGCCATAGGGCTTGCTCTAACTATATCACGGCCTATTGGCCCCAATATGTTATGCATCACTTGAGCTCTAATGTTCTTTCTTATTTCAAAATTAATCCTATTATTACATATTGACAATTTATGTTTTTGTTTTTTAGAAAAATACCAGTAAATAATGATTATTAACAAATGTCATTCCTATTCGGTGAGTGTGCATCCACTAAAGTATTGTAAAGATTGTACCTTTTCATAATTGGCCATCTAAATATAAAATACAATTAGTTGCATACACACCAAAGTAAACATAACCTCAAAGACATTTGGAGAACTTCATTAATGAGCAATTTCCAACATAATCTTGGGGATTTTTTTCAATTAATTAGCTGAGACATATCATAAGCTAAAAATAATGACCACACATTCATACAAACCACAAACCAATTACATACATCTAAAACTTATATTAAAATTAATAGTAAATACCTTTTCCATTTGTATCCTTTTCGAGCAGGTCTTGAAAACAAGTAAAAAAATGGCAACCTAAACAAGTATGAATAAAATAAGGTGTTAGAAAAATTACAATAAGAAATATGAATTTTGTACATGTCAAAATTTATAAAGAAGAAACTTGTATCTAGTTTCTTAGTTTTGTCCATTTAATTACACCACATGTGCATCATATTAATTTATTCATGTCCAACTTAGAATGTAACTTTTTCTTTCAGAAAGAAAAAAAATCAATTAATGAGCTTTTAAAGTTTTAATTTGTCAACTTCTCGGTTATTGTTTTGTTTATTTGCAACCATACTTAAAAATATTGTATTGCACCCCAATAGCTTTTTTTGATAAGCAACCTGACTAGAACAACCTTTGCATGTTTTTCAGTTTTATGTATATAATGTGTCCCTAAACTAATGCACAAATTAATTAACAACAAATTAGAACACATGGTAGTATATATAAGTATAAATAAGAGCAACTAGAGGAGCAAGAGTAAGAGCTAGCGAACTTATTAATTAATAGTGATACAATTATACTCAAGTTAGCAGTTAATGTATGTAATTGAGGGCCTAAGCTAAGCCAAGCCAACCCTACCCACAAAAGCTAGTCAACTGGCCATATATAAAGGACATGCAATTGCAAGGCAAAGGCTGGGCTCTATTTTGTCTCTTATACGCAGGGCAGCATCTCCTATATCTAACTGTAAATATTAATGATTGGGCAATTTTAGAAATTCAAAATGATGTGGAAAAAGAACCTATATAGTGAAAACATGGCCTAAGGTGACAATTTTAAAGCAGGACACTGTATAACTATCTTGAAAATATGGTTCCATAAAAGCATATAAACAATTTTAACAAAAAATAGTAAAAATAGAATTAGTTTAAAATGTGGCCAAAACGACAATTAGCAGGACACTACAAAACTAAAGTGAGAATATAGGGCCCTAAATTGGCCTTTGGACTAATTTAGGGACATGGTACTACAGAATGCTCAGCTTAAGAAAGAAGAGAGAATGTCGAGAAAATGAACAAGCAGAAGGACCATGTGAAACCGAATGAGTGAAGCTATGAAAATAGAGAATTAACCTAAATCTAAAAGCAACTATAAACCTAAATGACCATCATTTTTATCCTTGTCAATGCTGCCATTTCCAATGCCGCCATCACTTACTGAAGCTTATAAGCTGTTCACCCGTGGTTCCAGTCTTCAACCATTTATATAATTATTTATGAAGGCAGATTTGTAATTGAGAATTGTTGAATGAATCGTTGAATACTTTCCCTATATTTTTGCACGATTTGGGGGAATTTAAAAAATCACTATATAGAGGGATTTCAGGGGAAGAATCTTATCCTTTCTCAACCTCCCCCTCTATTTTTGTTCAATCCAAACATGATAGGGAAGGTGTTGCTCCTCTCCCTTCTCCTGGTAACCCGTTATCCAAACAAAGTGTTAATGATAAAGATGAAACCACTAAAACTAAAAGTTATCCTTTGATTGCCTTTATGAAACTTTAACGCTAATTGTTGACACTAATATTAAATGGAACCCTTAAGCAATTGAAAGAAATCAATGAAGTTTTGGTGTAGTAACTATTTAAGTCACTATAAGTTTCATATGATTTTATGGAGAACACTTTGACTAATTAAGTTCAGTTAGAGAGTCACACTTAGATGGAAGGGGTTATGCGTATCACTTTGAAAAACTGAAATGGTGTGTTAGACTAAGTTAAAGTTGAAAGGTCATGCGTATAAGTTGATAAAGTTTAAGGGTGAATGTGGATTTAGGCCGATCCATTGCACATGAAACATAAACCCATCAAAGTAATTGGATGCCCAAACCATACGTTATGACGCATTGTGAATCAGTTATTATCAATTAGTTGCAGGCAGATCATTGCATATCAAAATTGAACACTGCAAACACTAAAAATATATTACAAATCATAAATTAAAAATATAATAAATCACCATACATACACAAGCCCATTCCAAGAATTAAACCACATTTACTATAACATGACTATTGTGAGTATATGTATAGTTAGATATAGAGGTTAATTTTACAAATTTATCGCTCACTCTAAATCAAGTTTTGTTTTCTTTAACCATCGCCTCTATTCTTTCAAATCACCGGCTGTCTTTGTCTACTTAAAGAACTCGGTTCTTACGACAGCAAACCTGCAGTACTCTAGCCGCGGCCAACGATGATGGTGGTGATTCAACGGAAAAATTGTAGTACTCATTTTGACAATGATAACTGATGGAAGACTTAGGATGAAATCGCGACGCTCGATTCTCAGCCTAACCTCGTTGAGGCCGAACCTTCTTACTAACGGTCTAATCTTTCACTTCGATTAGATCATGGTGCTTTAATCCTTGTTGATCGAATTACAACGCTTTACTATTCTACAGTATTTCACTAAAATCGCACTATTCATATCCTCGGCCGAACTTTTCTACTCGACCTTGATACCTTAATGCTGCTTGGATTCTCGTTGCCAGGCTCTTCGACACTCTAGTCTCTCACTTTGCCAGAGATTCTTGGTGAGGTAGAGAGATCCACGAAGAAGAAGAGATGATTGAGGGGCTGACATTTTATGACATTCTTTTGTGACATGCTTTTTTAGATCTATTCAGACATTTTAATATATTAATTTAGATATTTTCACTTATTCTTTCATACACTTTTATATATTTCTGTAGATGCTTTAATATATTTATTTATACATTTCTACATGTTTACATATTATTGATGAGAATAAATAGTTTGCATATTATTAAATAGAACAATAGTCTTCATATTATTTCAAACACTTATATGTACTTGTTTACACACTTTTCCCAATTGCTTTAGGCATTTTACATCTTTGACTTTGACATTTATGTAGATGTGAATAATGATGAAAGATCTGGTGGCGGCGGCAGTGGCGGGAATGAGGTTGGATTTCTGAAGGGAGAAGGAGATAGTTTTGATGATGAGCAATTTTGTCAATTTTTTTTATAGAGGTGGATTATATATAAAGATTTAAATATAGGTTAGTATGTCTAATTAGACATATATGCATAGTATCATAATTACATTTACTATTATTATCAATAGTAATATTTACGAGTACCAAGCATTATAACTATCAATATTAGACATTATCACCTTTAATATAACTATCTATTATTTTCTATTACATACATAATCACACATCTTTAATATAACTTTAGATAGATACAGATAACAATTATTCAGATTTAGATGTAACCTTCATCGTTAATGATGCCCATCAGCATCATCTCCACTGTGTGTAGTGGTGAATGCGGCAGGGACTTCAGGAGGTGCAGGCGAGTCCCGAAAGAAGGTGCTCTGCGTGGATCACCTGTGATGGCCGGCAGCATCTTCGTGTGGCAGGCATGGTGAGGCCAAGAAGGACTTTCGGTATGGGAGAGAGCCCGAAACGGGGATTCCTCAGGAGGACCTGCCTGAAACACTCAGAAAACAGGGGTTAGGAGGTCCCTGGAGTCTTTTTCCGGGGAGGAGCCTCCGACGCCATAGTCAATGCTTTGAGAGGTGGAGAAGGAGTAGTAAGCACAAGAGACTCTTGCCTGCTGTGTTTTCCTAGGGGCTGAAAGGAGAGGATTTCCCGCCGAGAGAGAAGAGAGATCCCCTGATATATAAGAGGGGGTGAGCCCTTCGGATTGTGACACGTGTATGGACGGATGTCATCCGTACTTCTGGGCGTGGGGCCCCCTAGCCGCCTGCAGGCTCCTCGGGCCACGGGCTGCGGCAAGCGTAGCCCTACATGACAGGACGTAGGCTGTGGCGGCGTGTCAGAGTGCAGGCGGAATGTCAGAGACTCCTTGATGGCTCCTGCCGTACCTCCGAGTTCCCTTTGGTTGATGTCTCCCTTCGGAGTGAGGGGCCTTTTCCTGGAGTTAGACTGGTACTTTGGGGTATTAACTGGTTCCGAAGTTAGTTCTTCTGGGAACTTTCTCCTGCAGAATGTGGCTGGTTCTTATCCCCCGAAGCTGGTTCGGTCGCCTTCCCAATGGAGGCGATACGCTAGTTTCCCAAGGTTGGTATTGGCGGGCTACCGAGGTCGTGAACCTCAGGTGTCTGGCTCCCTCCTTCCCGGGGTCCTTAAGTGGTCGGGGCGATAGCACTTCGGCTATCATATGCCCCCCTTCAGAAAGCCGGAGTTGAGGCTTCGGCTAGTGGTCCTTTTGGGGGCGCTTTTTAGGACTCGGAGCATGACGTTCGCAAGGGAGACACTTTGCCACCTAGGGGATATGCTTTGTTCGGACAGGTGTCACATGTCTGCCCTTTGGTGTTCTCGAGATACCCAACCTCTTTACTTTTCCTGCCATAGGCTAGCGGACCGTCATGTCTTGAAACTAGGCGTGTCAGTCTGGAGCGGTGCACCCGGGTTTTCAAGATGTCAGAAAATGCGTCCTAGTTTCTCGTGACGGTCAACACGTGGCAAGTGCTGGTTAGGATGGGTACGTCTTTTCGCGCGCGAGGGGCAATTATGGCAACGTTTCGCCTTCGCGGAGCAATTATGACACCCTTCCGGCTACCCTTCCTCGATCTATATATAAGCCTCATCCTGTCATACTCTTCATTTGTTTTTCTTTGCTCTCACTTTGCTCTCGTTTGCTCTTGTTCCTTCTCTCCTTTTTGCGGCGATATTAACGGCGGCGCTTCTTCCGACCACCTTTCACGACGGGGTCCATAAACCCTGATTTCGGCAAGACTTTTGGTGGGTTCTGACTCTAGAGATCCTTCGGTCTCTGCTTTTCTTTTAGCTTCCCGTGGTCATTTTTCTTCTTTTCGAAGTCTCTTTTTTGGCCAACCATGTCTTCGCCTATCCCCGAGAGCTGGCAACCTCTTATATCCCACCCTTGTTGCTCCACTTCTGAGAAATTAGAGAAGTGGACAACCAAATTTTTCCTTCCCTCCTACGCCACCACAAGGTTACCCCACCTTGGCCATTTTAGCTTTATGAACCGGGACGACGAGGTTACCGTTTTCCGAGCCCAACTGAAGGCCGGACTTTGGTATCCTCCCACGAAGATGATTTGCGAATTTTGCCAATTTTATGGCATAGCCGTAAATTAGCTTCCTCCCAACTCTTATTGCTATTTCAACGCCTTTCTCTGCATGTGCGGGGTCTTCGGGGTAGAACCCCATTTTATCCTGTTCATGCAGTATTACAAGCTCTATCCAGTTCTGAATGATGGCTTTTATTTCATGCTACCTCGGGGATCTAGGAGCAAAAAATTTATGTTCACCTTCACTACCAAGGATAGCTGGCGGGGGTGGCAAAGGAAATTCTTCTTCCTAAATGTGGCGGAGGCTTGGTCGCATATTCCGACTAAGTGGACTCGGGGAAAGCTGAAGACGGATGTCGTGGATCCCAAGAAGTTGCTAACTCCCGAGTTGGGGGCGAGGTTTGAGGACTTCGACAGACGTATCCGGGTTGTCACCGACTGGGATGCCGAGGTCCCTCCACGCTCTCTTTACCCCTTCCCCATCATGTGGAAGCTCATGACCAAGGAGGTCCTTTGGGAGTTGGGGGTAGTTAAAGAGCATAAGACGGATCTAGGCATGCCAGCTCCTGCTACCGAGGGGAAGGACTCTTGGCTAGTGAAGCTCCTTCGGAGCGAGTTCACTAATGAAGCCTTTTTCGAAAGTAAGTTTCCTTTCAAAGTTCTCAGCATAAGTGCCTGTCTGGACTCATGTTGATGTTTTCCCTCTTTTTCAGAGATGGGCGACGAGTCTGCTTCCTACTATAAGTCTCTTTTCTTTGGTCAGGCCGAGGAGGGAGAACAAACGAAGAAATGCGTCTCCAAGAGGAGCAAGACTACTGGGAGCAGACCGTCTTTGCCCAAGAAAGCGAAGAAGGACACCCTTCTTCCACCCTCGGAGGATGCGGCAGAGGTCAGCGGTGACATTGCAACTTCCACCAAGCCTGAAACTCCCGTCGAGGTTCCTGCTGGGGTGGTCGCTATTCCTGCTTCGTTGAGTCCCGCCACGTTGGTGGATCTTTCGGGCTCTTTGGCAAGAGGTCCCTCTGCCGAGGAGTTGGAAAGACGCCGAAGGGATAAAGGCAAAGATATTCCTGCCGTCGTGGAGGAGGTCTGGGACTCCAATGAAGACGTTGCTGAGGTTGCGCCTGGTTTGTCTCTTACCCCTTTTTAATACTCGTATCCTCATAACTTGTATAGTTAAGAAGCTTTGTCTGACTTACGCTTTCAACTTTTTAGAGGATCTAGCGCCCTCAGCTTGGATGGTTGAGCATGCCCGAAGGCGGGCTCTTCAGGATTCCTATATCCCGAAGGACAAAGTCCCAAGGGAGCCGTTCTGGTCTTTCACGAAGGACATGAACCTGTTCTCCGAGAATTGCCGGGAAATGGCTCTCTAGATGGCGAGGGGCGTGCTCACTCAAGCTTCCTTCAAGGCAATTGCCAAGGAGTATGCCTCCGAGGATACCCTTGCCACTAAGGTTTCCGAGCATGTTGCCCAGGTAGTTCTTCAGGCCTCTTCATTTTTCCTCCCACTTTTTTGTCTGAGTGTTTTGGCTTTCCTTGTGTAAATTTCACTAAGTACCTTCTTTTTTGTAGCTCCTGGGGTATAGTGGATACCTTCGAGCTTGGGCAGCAAAACAGTCTTCAGTCCGAGCTTGGGCCGAAGATAAATTAGCGAAGGCCAAGGTCTTCTGTGCTAACTCGGTTGTGACGAACGTCGAGTTGAGTCGAATAGCCAAGGAGAAGGTTGCCAAGCTTCAGGAGGAATTCTTGAAGGGCCAAGATGTAATGCCCGGACAATCCAAAGTGATTAGGTCCTGGGTTAAATGGATTTGGAGCATAAGAATTTTTCCTTAATCGGGAATTTAGCTCAATTAAATTGAGAAGACAATATGGCATGTGCATAATTGAGTGTTGAACATCTTAAAAATAAGCTTGGCTTAGGCCAAGAGAAATAGCAATGAAAATGGTGATTTTTTAAAAATGAGGGACTAAATTGAACAAAGGGATTTTTAGTGGTTGGGCTCAATTGCCCAAAATTAGAAAGTTGGAAAACTAAAGGGGGAATTATGCCATTTTAATGGCCTTGGATGCCTTAGCCAGCCATGCCCCTCCAATTCCCAATATTTTATGTCACCTTCCTCCAAATCCTATTATTTTAATCCACCTCCCATCCTTAGTCATCACCTTGGATTCTTTCTTCACCTACTTTTGACTTTTTCTACCAAACTTACCCAAAAGTCTTCCAATTAGTCTTCATTTCTTTTAATCTCGTCTCCCACTCATTTCAAACACATTATTAATTTCCTACTATTTTAATCCACCTCCCATCCTTAGTCAAGACTTTGGATTCTTTCTTCACCTACATGTCTCCTACTTTTGACTTTTTCTACCAATTTACACAAAAGTCTTCCAATTAGTCTTCCATCCATTAAATCTTGTCTCCCACTCTTCCAAGCACATTATACACTCATTTTCCTTCCCATATGGCTGGCCATCACCTTCCCACACATTAAAACATAATCAACCCACTCATTCAAAGTCATTTGCTCTCAAACTCTCTCCTTCTCTCTCCATTTTCTTCCATACCAAATCTCACCATTCCAAATACAATTCCAACTATTTTCCTCATCTAAATATTCGTCCATAGCCAGAAATAATCATTTCTCAAATTAAAACCAAGTATTCTTGGTTGAATTCAAGCTCTAAGACCATAAAGAGCAAGAATCAGGTGAAGAATTCAAAGAAAACCAAGGAGGAAAATTCGGCCATTTCCATTTCTTGGAGGTTTTAAACTCCACTCAAGGAGCTCTTTGTACGATTGAATTCCTAAGTTCATTAGAAGTAAGAAATCAAGAAGAAGCTTGAAGAACATCAAGCACAAAAAATTGACCTTACCTCTTCTGTGAGGTTCTGTAAGTGTACACCAAGTGTTCTTGGTATTTTATGTTATTTGAGTTAATCACCAAGAGTTCTTGGTATATTATGGTTACTAATAAAATTTGGCTCATCTTGGTTCTTATGCTAGAAAACAATTTCTAGAGTCAACAAGCAAGGAAAACGAAGGAAAATAAGCTTCTAAAGCTTTCGGTGTTGTAGGTAAGGATTCCTATACTCACTTTATTGCATGGCCTAGTTCCATGGATTTTTTGTATGAGTATTCGGGCCCCTATGTGATGGTCAAAGAACCATGTGATCCTAGGAGTGCTAAGAGGGCTTAAGTTATGTTATTGCTTCGGCAATTCTGTTTTGCTCATGAGCTAAGTTAAGTAAGCAAGCATTATGGGCTAGGAGTTAAGGTGGCCACCTTAATTCCTATGCTAAGTGAGCTCTCCGAAAACATTAAGTATATGAAATTAATGAACTAAAACTTGAGGGATGCTTGCTGCCCTTCTGTGAACAAAGTGTTAAGTGGCGTGTGTTTGTGTGCTTCTTTGATTTGTTGTGCATGCTAACCCCCGATTATGATATTATTGCTATATGCATGTATCTTTTTGTTTTCTTTGTCTTTATGTTTTCTTTGCAGGAATAAAGATTATTTTGTCATTACATTCTTGGCATATGTTAGGCCTTGGAGGCCATAAGTTAGGCATTGGATGCCACGGAATCCTTATTGAGTTTTATAACTCACCCGCCCTACTCTACTTTTGTAGGTAAAGGTTTGCTTGAAAGATCAAGCTAAGAGTCTTGAGTACTCTTTCTGTATTCTAAGGTTGGATTTGTGTATGGTATTGCTCAAAATATTCTAAGTATTCTAAGTATATAAGTTGCTTGTAAACAAGCTAAAAAAAAAATGTGGACTTTCTGTGCAGGACTTGAAGTTTTAGAATTGTGGGAACAAGGTCTATTAAGGTGAAAATTTGTGTTCCATGGCTTTGTGGATTTATGGCTTGCTTTTAAGCATGTTTTTGTTGGTCTAACTTTAGTGACCAAATTATGGACTTAGCTAAAATTTGGCCAAACTTGGCTTTGGGCTTGTATTATGGACTTGGACATTTTTTGGTATTTTTATTGTTTGGTGGACTTACCAAGGCCCATGCATGAATTTATGGGTTATGTTTTCATGAAACTTGAAGCATGTTGAAATTGGGTTTAAATGTACGTTTTGGGCTTAAATAAGAACTTGAAAAAATTTAATTTTATTCTTGGTTAATTTTGGGCCATATGCATGTTAAGTACTAAAAGGCCCATAAGCTCATATCTATGTTAAAAGCATGCAATGTTTGGCTATGTATGCTCACTTAGTAAAGAACATGCAAGTAAACTTAGAAAAAGCATGAAATTGGATGCTTGTGTAAAGTTTGGCTAATAAGAAATTTAAGTGCATGTATGTGAATTAATACATGCCTAAGCATTAGTTGCATTTAAAGGCATTCAGTGATTATGTGCACTAGTGAACTTCAAAATGCATAAGCATGCAAAGCATATGCATGAAAATAAGTTTTTAGACTTAAGTTGGTGTTTTAGTTGCCATGCATATTCTTGGCTAAGCTCGGTAAAGACCATGAAAATGAACACATGAAATTCACATAGGTGCTAGCTTGTTTCTGAGAGCACATCAACTTAACCTTAATTAAAGAACTTAACGAGCTAGTAGCGATAAGTATCCTCGGGTTCGTGCCCATAAGTCTTAGTGAGTTTTAAAAGCCCCTTCTGTGTAATGAAAACTTCCGCTGCATGTTTTTTAAAAAAAAAAAAATCAGGCCCAAATGGGCCAGGGGCAGTTTAGGGCACGACACAAGAGGAGCTCTTGAAGGATTTCTCCAAGAAGATGTCCGACCTTGGTCAGAAGGTTTTGAGCTTAAGCTCGGCCAATGAGGCCATTCAGAAGGAGAAAGAAGGAAAAGCTGCTCTTCTGACGAAGGCTCTTGCTGACAATGCCGAACTTCAAGCCAAGGTCGACTCGCTGAAGAATGATTGGAAGAAGAAGAAGAATAAGATAAAGGAACTGGAAAAGGAGGTTGCAGATCTTCGGAAGGAGGTTTTGGATCTTCAGAATGAGGCGGACGACTTGGACGTAGAAAAAGACAAAGCCGTTTAGGCGACCAAGGTTGCCTTTCAGGACGGCTTCTGCCTAGCTCGTCACCAATTTCTGAAGAAATATCCGGACCTTGACTTTTCCTTCTTGGCTGCCCTGGATATTCCCGAGGGTCCTCGGTGGACTTGGTCGAAAGTCGATCTCCTCAACCTGCGATTTGCCCCTCCTCCTGCAACGAAGGCGGCGGCCAAAGACACAGAAGCCGGAGCTTCCCATGACGCCGGGGTCCCATAGATATTCTAGGGCCTTTGCCTTCTTCTTTTTTCTTTGTGTTTTTCTTCTTGTAACCTTCTCCTTGTACCAAGACCTTCTTCAATGAATTTTCCTTCATAATTTGGCTATGTCTTTTGAGCAATTTTTTGTTTCCTAGTTGCCCCTACCACTTCCGGTCAGGGGACTTCGGAGAGGTGCACTTTGCTCGTTTCATCGACCAACGTTCGGGTAAACGTTCGTTGTTGGCGAAGTTCCCTTAGGCAAATTTTAGCCTGCCCTCGTCAGCCATATTCGATAAACTTTACCTTTTTTGGGCGTATAACCCAATCATTTTCAGAAGGAAAACGTGACTTTCGGGAGTGTGCGATTCAGCTTTGTTCGACGAGTACTCTTCAGATAGGGGAAAACTTCTATACTTAGAGAAATTTCTCACTTGTACAATTTCTCATCTAAAATTCTAAGTATAGAATTTCTTTAAGGCATCCGAGTGCCATGCATTTTTCAGTTTCCTCCTTCGGTGTTGCCAAGCTTGTATACTCCCTTTCGGACCTCGTCTAGGACCAAATAAGGCCCCTTTCCCGTTTGGCTAAAGTACTCCATGGAATGGTTTTGGAAGACGAGGTCTCCTTTTGGCCTAACGTGCAGGTTTGCTCTCATGGCCACCTTTTGGCCGAAAGGCCCTTCTTCTGAGCTCGGTCATTCTTTTGTGTTCGCCAACTAGGTTGAGCTTAGTTCTCAACCCGAGGTCATTTCCTCTTTCATCGAACACTCGTATTCTAACTCGTGGCCGTACTACTTCAAATGGATAATGGCCTCTGTACTGGAGATAAGAGAGAAATGTGTCTCCCCTGTGGCCCCTCGGGGAGTTGTCTGATAACTCTTAGGTACAGTAGGAAGTTTTCCTGGCCATTTTCCCTTTGCTTCCCCCAACCTCTTTTATAGTCCCTTGTTTATAGTTCTATTGGCTACCTCCACTTGTTTGTTGCTCAGGGGCTAAGCTAGTGGGCCGATGTGCAATTTTATTCCAAAGTTGGTGGCGAATTCTTAGAATCCCTTGTCCATAGACTGGGAACCATTATCGGCCATTATCACCGTCGATATGCCAAATCTGCATATCATGTTCCTCCAGACAAACTTTTGTATATCTTTTGCCGGAATGGTCGCTAGGGGTCCTGCCTCGTTTCGCTTAGTGAAGTAGTCCACTGCTACTACGCAGAACTTCACTCTTTTGGGTGCTGTCGGGAGTGGCCTGGTGAGGTTTATGCCTCATACTGCAAATGGGAAAAGGTAATCTTCCGGGGTTACCCACTTCGAAGGCAGTCTTTTGGGTGCTGACGTGTCTTCAGCCCTTTTCACGCTTCTTGAACGAATTGTCTTGCACCCTTTTTACCGATACATCTCTGTAACGAACTTGCGTACCCTTGCCGATATAATTCCTCTTTAATTAGGGAATATCGTCCGAAACATCTTCGCACTTGTCGTCGCTTCATAGGGATTTTCAAGACTCTTTAGTTGCGAGATACCTCTTTGTAGGATCTTTCCTCCCTTTGTCCGAGGTTGCTGTACCTAGCGTTGCCATGCTCGGATGGCCCAACACTTTGGTATCCAAATTTGATTGCTTCAGTGGCCTCCTTGCCCTCGGGCCCCCGAGGGGCTACTCCAGCACCCTACTGTTCTGCGCTTGGGATTTATTCGACAGGGAGTTTCCACTCTGGATCTACCTTCGCTCGGTCTCCCTCGTTGGTTTCATCATTTTCCATTTCTGGGGTTTCGGCAAGGAAGTCTGCCAGTGCCTGGGCTTTTATTGCCCTTCTAGGCTCATACACGTGATGTAGTACTCTCCGAGTTTGATGCACCATTTTGATAGTATTCCCGAATGCTCTACTCTTTTTCATGACGTTGTGCAGAGGCGGGTCACTCCGGACAGTGATAGCGTGTCGTTGGAAGTAAAGTCGCAGCCTTCTGCCTGCAAGTTCCAAGGCGTAGACGACCTTTTGGGGCAATGGGCATCTGACTTTGTTGCCGAGGAGACGGGGACTTTTCTTTGGGTGCAGAACTCCTTCGACGGGGAGCCCTGGGTCGTTTTGACCCCGTTTCTCCCGCAGGTTACGCTTTGAGGGGTATGTTTCCCGTCGAGGACTCACCTCATTGATCCTCATTTTCCACACCTCTGAGAATTGACATGGGACTCTTCTCCCGAGGGGGTACTAGTGAGGAGGGCCTTCGGCCTGAATTTGGCTGCGGCCATCTTCGGTGTAACTGCTACGTCATTTCGGCCACGACAGAGCGTGGGAACTCGCGCAGGAGGCCATGGTAATAGTCAGAGGACATTCATCCTGGAGCAAGGAAGTCCCTGCTACAGTTGTTCAGTTGCCAATTGAACCTCTGGCGCGGACGGGGACCTCAAAAGTCCATTGTCTTTAGAACGCCGAGTTTCAACAACGACGACCTGGGAGTGATTCCCACAGACGGCACCAAAATGATGCCCATCAGCATCATATCCACTGTGTGTCGTGGTGAATGCAGCAGGGACTTTAGGAGGTGCAGACGAGTCCCAACAGAAGGTGCTCTGCGTGGATCATTTGTGATGGCCGGCAGCATCTTCGTGTGGCAGGCATGGTGAGGCCGAGAAGGACTTCCGGTATGGGAGAGAGCCCGAAACGGGGATTCCTCAGGAGGACCTGCCTGAAATACTCAGAAAATAGGGGTTAGGAGGTCCCCGGAGTCTTTTTCCGGGGAGGAGCCTCCAACGCCCTAGTCAGCGCTTTGAGAGGTGGAGAGGGAGTAGTAAGCATAATAGACTCTTACCTCCCGTTATTTCCTAGGGGCTGAAAGGAGAGGATTCCCCGCCGAGAGAGGAGAGAGATCCCCTGATATATAAAAGGGGTTGAATCCTTCGGATTGTGACACGTGTATGGAGGGATGTCATCCGTACTTCTGGGCATGGGGGCCCCTAGCCGCCTGCAGGCTCCTCGGGCCATGGGCTACGGCAAGCGTAGCCCTAGATGACAGGACGTAGGCTGTGGCGGCATGTCGGAGTACAGGCGGAATGTCAGAGACTCTTTGATGGCTCCTGCCGTACCTCCGAGGTCCCTTTGGTTGATGTCTCCCTTCAGAGTGAGAGGTCTTTTCCCGGAGTTAGACTGGTACTTTGGGGTATTAACTGGCTCCGAAGTTAGTCCTTTGGGGAACTTTCTCCTGCAAAAGATAGCTGGTTCTTATCCCCCGAAGCTGGTTCGGTTGCCTTCCCGAGAGAGGCGATACGCTAGTTTCTCGAGGTTGGTATTGGCGGGCTACCGAGGTCGTGAACCTCAGGTGTCTGGCTCCCTCCTTCCCGGGGTCCTTAAGTGGTCGGGGAGATAGCACTTCGGCTATCAGTTAAGTATTTTCCCTTTTAAGTTATTGTGCATATCTATGTGTGTATATATATATAAGTGTTTATCTGCCTTCGGGTTTTAGCATAAAGAAGGGCTTGTTTCATTGTTAAAAAAGTTTAAGGGTCAAAAAGCAAAAGCTTAAGAAAGAAAATGTGTTTAGGGCGGCTTTGATGTTAAGATAAAAAGTTAGAGTTGAGTGATTAAATTGAGAAGTTAAGGGAGTGAAATTAAGGTTCAAAAGTAGGGGAAGGACTTGATTGATAAACATTACAAAATTTTGGGCGAGAGTGCAAATCGGGAAAAAATGGTATACAAGTTTTAAAATGAAGACTGAAGTGACTAAGATGGTGTCAGGTTAAAGTTCAGGTACTGAGGCATTTTATGCAAATAAGTTCAAGGGCATGCTAAGTATTAGTGCCCCATTCATTGCATGCCTAGTTAAGCTGTTAAAACTAGGGACTTGAAGTTTGTTGCTTATGTTTCCTTGTTTGGGAGGGGAAGTCTGGGTATAGATCACCAGCTAACACATTGGCAACCAAATTTTTGGAAGAATTGGGAAGGATTCATCTCTGGAAAGTTAGGATTCAAGTTGGATTGTGGAAGAAGATAACTAGCTTAGCAAGGAAGACAACAGAGAAGAGTTCCAGAATCTGGCTTTGGGGGCATAGAACCGAAATAATTGGTAAGAAAACTTTGGTTTCTAGTTTCAATTGAGTGAATTGGTGCTATACATCAATCATAGATATGAGCAATAGAAGTAGGAGTAACAGACAAAAATTGGATGAAATTCACTTTAGAATGTTAGTTGGCTCACTTGATTCTGATTGAGAATCAAGTGAAACCATATTAAATCTGGAGTTAGACAAGGAAATAAGAAACACTAGGGCCTCATGAGCCATGCTTCTTGATCAATTAAGCATAAGTGCATGTTTCCATGCGCTCATATTGTTTATGTTATGTGTCTTGTTATTTGGTTGTTGAATATGCTTGTATGCATGAATTGTTTTTTGTTTCCTTACTGAGTTTATTGGAAGCTCATCCTTTTCTTTGAATTACAAAGCTTGACTCTTAGGCAAATTTATTATTAGCTTATCTCTGCCATTTTAAGTTCAGGTTAGCTTTAATTTCTGTAGCAATTGTTTTGTTTAGCTACTTACACCAGTTGACTAACTTGCATGGTTTAAGTATGCAAATAGGTGAACTTGATGCTGAGCCAGATTATGAGTGAAGGTAATGCCTAGGGAGGCAAGGGAAGGGGTTCTGAGTTGAGAGAGTCAAAACCTAGTCTTGGCAAAATGAGGTTAAAACCTCAAGTTTTGCTCAGTTTATTTTGCTGCCCTAAGCTTGTCTGTACCAAATGTGTTGGCTTGAAATGTACCTAAACAAGTTTGTTTTATGTATATGAACTATGTTTAAGCAGTGTCTTGGGCATTGATTTTGTATTTTGGAAAGTCAAAGTTTAAGTTAAACCTGTACTTACCTCTTTGTGGAAGTTTGTGGTTTGAGTGATCAAATTCTGTTTTATAAGTAACTTCTGCATGTATCAAATTTTAAGCAGTTTTAATGATTATAAGGAACTTGTCTTTGATATCAGAAACCAATAAAAATCCTAGAAATGTTATTTTGGAAGCAAAGCTAGTTTCTTGCAAAAACAAGGTATGCCCAAAAGGTCAAACTAGAGTTTTAACTTAACTTGGACTTTGAATCATGCTTCAAATGACTTAATTAACTTATTTAGACTTGTAAAACCTTAAATGACATGTTTTACTGGGTTTTCTAAAAAACTTACCTTTAATCTTCATATGGCTTTAAAGGCTACAACATCAGAATCCCTGGTATGCTTACTTATGCATGAGTGTACTGGTAAAGCCAATATCTACCACCCACAAGCACCTTGGGTAGCCTTCCTGGGCCCTCTGTGCAGTATAGTATTATACATGTCCTGTACATAGAAGGGTGACATTAGACACCAAAAGCTACCCCACAAAAATATTGTTTTATATTGGATGTATAATAACCCCCTTTAACACCAATCGTATAACATGAACTAAGAAACAAAGACCTATATACTGCAAGTACATACTTATAGAGCATAAATATACACCTATATGTTAGAAGCAGACACATAAGGACCATAAATAGCCGTTTATATTTTATTGTATACACAAAAAAAAAACATGAGTAAACAACTACAAACATCGAAATATGATAAAAACAATGAACACAAACTCGCTGAAAACATAAGTCCTTTTAAATCAAAACTCAATACCAACATACCCAAAGCAAACATATACATACATTGGAGTTGACACCAAAAGAATGGTGAATATAGTCAATTATTTAAAATTGAACAATAGAAAAATCCTACCAAAGTAAACATTTATTTTTGGAGAATAAATACTTCATAATCAATTATAGACACCATTAATCAATTATCTAAACACGAATAAGAAGTATCAGCAAATCACAAAGATGTGGTATCAGAGATCAAACCTAAATTGCATAGAATTTTCACTTGGGATCAAAATTTAGCACTAATAACTACTTCCTTCATCCCACATTGACTGCACTATTTGACTTTGCACGGTTTTTTAAATAAGTAACATTTTGCACGTTTAAGACAACTTTGCCCTATTGCAATGCCATACAATTCGCCGCCCCATACCCTACAGACCAACCATCGTTCATTTGCCATCATGTCGATTTTCGTCCCCTGATGTGTCAATTGTTGTCACCGAAATGTCGATTCCGACCCCAACGCATCGATTCTTGTCATCAATCTTCTTGCATCTGTCCTCATCACCTCCGCGCTTCTATCCTTAGCGCCACT
This sequence comes from Aquilaria yunnanensis, assembly GCA_039654915.1. Lineage (NCBI taxonomy): Eukaryota > Viridiplantae > Streptophyta > Magnoliopsida > Malvales > Thymelaeaceae > Aquilaria > Aquilaria yunnanensis. The sequence continues at coordinate 79,579,322 of CM077596.1, forward strand.
GCCTGCAGATCCTCAATCGCGATGATCGCCTACTTCATATCTTTCCCAGTAACATCGATCTTGAGCTCATTTCGATCGCTTGGTGCTCCAATTTCACCTCTCACTTTGATCTCGCCTTAGACGGGTCTTCGAGCTCATTATTTCTGTCCTCATCGCCTCATCACCGGAGTACTAACCTCTCATCAAATCGATCATTGCTAATCACGATTCTCAAACTAAACCCCTTCGATATTCCCCTCATCTCATCGATTCAGGCTTTTCAATGTCGTCGCCCCATCGCCTTATCGCTTCTCGCTTCCAATGTACTTATCATTTGCCACCCTGTTCTCCTTGCCCCGCCGCCCGCTGCCCTGATTGGCTGTCTTAACCATGTCGATGCTAGCCAACAGGGGATCAAAGAAGTAGAGCATGTTCAAAACGAACAAGAGAAGAGTAGATGAGGATGAGGTATAATTGTAAAGTTGTTTAGGAAAACTTCCTAAAAAAAGAAACGGTGCAAAGAATTTAGGACTACTTAAAAAGGAATATGGTGTAAAGAACATGGAACGGAGGGAGTAACTACTAGTTCGTTTCACGTATTGACATTCGTATTAACACGTTAATTAAGAGATTTGGAAATATTTAATTAACTGAGTTTGAAACTCCCCCTAAACTTGTAAATATTTATAATTAGCCCAATTGAATTCTCTTGTCCCCATCTTAACTTCGTCCCTAATCTCTGCCTACTCTGGTCGCTTAACTAGATCTGTCATATTTTAGCGCTTTTAATTCCATTTTACGATCTTCCAATGTGGACTTCATCCTCATCTCCCACCTTCACCCTGTCCCTCATCTCCGCCTTCTCTTGCAACCATTCCTCATCTGTGTTCACTCTGGTTACCACCTAGATCTGTCATCTTCCAGCTAAAGCATGTCCATTGCTTGATCAGCCAATGAAGAACCCGTCATCTTCATCGTAAATGTGATTTCCCAGCTTCACCTTATCCCATCTTCATCTTTTTGACTCTCTCAATTCATTGCCAAAATTATTGTATGATAGACAAACTAAAGAAACTATAGTTGTAGAAGGTAGAGATCAACATTCTGGTGCATAACAGGGGCAAGGAGCAGGGGCATTTATCATTTTTTTTGTCTTTAGCGTTAGGTGACGAGCAGCGGTGGCGGCATGGGTAGGTTAGATGACTCGTCGAGATCACTAGTAGAGGTTGTAATTTTACTTGGATTAGAGGTCAAATGTTTTTCTGCTAAATAGCGGGTCAAACATTTAACTTAATAATGCATTAACACGGACTAGCTCTGAAATACACATCATCGTTCATCAAACTCAATGGTGTAACAACTATTGCACCTAAAAAAATTGAATCATACACTTTGCAAAAATCAAATTAGACACTCCCAAATTTAGATTTTCATGTACTAAACCGTTACCCAAATTAAAACATTGACAAAATTAAATAAAACAAAAAAACTAAACTAGAAAATGAACAACCATCTATCTCATACATGCTAATCATCCTTCTATAGCAAACCATCTCATTTTTCTTTTAAACAAGCTTTGTTGTTATTTTCACCCTCATAATCATTTTTTTTGTCGCCTTTGGTTCAATGGTCATTTCATGTTTGACAAATTTGATCTTAAATTTGAAAGAATCGAGTCTAAAAGTAGGACACACACACACACACACACGCATACACACAATCATTTTAATATAAAACCCCTAACTCACCGAACATGATGCACAATGGAAGAGCAAAAACAATTAAAGTATGCACAAAGACATTTAATGCAGGTCGGCTCTTAATTAACCTCCATCAACGGATAAAAAGAAATATACTCAGATAAATTATAGATATCACAAGGGCATCACAACTTTTTATTATATAATGCATCCCAGTTTTCTATAAATTATGATAATGTGATCATGCTACAACTGATTGTTATATTGAAGTTGTTCCTTATGAGATTATTTTTATTTTCTAGATGAATTTACTTGTCATTTTAAGTTATATTACTGTTCATTTTTCTATTTAGTGTCTGTTTGCTTTGTCTAAATAATTGTTCTTCATGAGATGCTTTATGTTCTTTTTCTAAATATATTTATTCCATTATCTCATCTTTTGTTACAAACTGATTGCTACACTAAAGTTTTTCCTTGTGAGATTATTCTTGTTATTTGAATGAATTTAGTTGCCACATTGATTCACATTATTGTTCAGTTTGTTGTTTAATGTTTGCTTGCTTTACCTAAATAATTATTCCTTATCAAATGCTTATTGTTCCTTTATGAAATATATTTATTTCATTGTCTCATCTTATTATTATTTGACATATATATATTCCTTTTGATATTTAATAACTACTTTTTATGTCTATAGTAGTTGTTCTTTATTAGATTTCTTTATGTTTTCTTACTTAATATAATTATTCTGTTTCTAATTTTATTGTTCTTAACAAATATATATGTTCTTTTTTTATATGTAATAACTACTTGTTATGTCTCTAATAGTTGATCATTGTCAAATTCTCTATGTTTTATTATAGAATATATATGTTCCTTTTTATATTTAATAAACACTTGTTATGCTTATAGTAGTTGTTCTTTTTTAGATTGTTATTGTTCTTTGGCTGAATTTAGTTGTTCATTTGATGCATATCAATATTCTCTAACAAATCTACATGTTCCTTTTGTTATATTAATGTCTGCTTGATATATAGTGCTCCATTTTAATAGTTTGTTGTTCTAGATACTTGTTAATCTAACGTTCCTCATATTCTTTCTAAGCATTTTGATGTTTTTAGATAGTTAATTATTTTAAGCATTTATTTTTCATCTAAAAGTACTACAACACAGATGCAAGATCGTGACTAAATATCAACCGCTAGATATGTCAGTCGCTATTCAGTTGGAATAAAAAAGATGTTATGTTTTTCTCAATTGATGGGTGACTGAATATTTTAGTTGCCAACTTTGCAGTCACCTTTTAGGTAGTAAATTTTCCCAAATTTGACTACAGTCATCTTTCAGTTGGCTTTTTAGGTGCCCAATTTGACTATAGTCACCCTTTGAGACACTAAGTTGATTTAGGGGTTTAGGGTTTTTTAGGGTTTAGAGTTTTTTTAGAGTTTAGTGATATATGTATTAGGTTTTTTTTAGGGTTTAGGGTTTGAGATTTTTTTAAGGTTTAGTGATATAAAATTAAGATTTAGGGTTTTGAAATAGTTAAGGGTATTGGATATTGATTTAGGGTTTGAGATTTTTTTTTGGGTTTATGGTTTGAAATTAGTATTCAAGGATATAAAATTAGCTAGAGATAAGGTTAATTTAATATTATAACTTTGGGATTTGTTTTAGGGTTATTTCAGGTTAATTTTAAGCTTTTATGGTTTAGGGATTAAGAATTTTTGTATGGCTTAGGGATACAAAATTAGTATTTAGGGTATTTAAGAGTTTAAGGGCATAATTAAGTATTAGGGTATTGAAATTTAGGGTTTGAGATTTGTATTTAGGGTTTAGGGTTTAGGGTTAATGTTAGATCATGTTTTGGGTTTAGGGACATAGAATTAGGTCTAAGGTTTAAGGGTATAGAATTAGGGTTTAGGGTTTTAGGTGGGTTAATTACGATTTAGGGATATGAGTTTAGGATTTGTGTTTAAGGTTTAGGCTTAATGGTATATTGGGTTTAGAGTTTAGGGTTAATGGTATATTAGGTTGAGGGTTTAGGTATATAATATATCATATATTATAATAATGGATCACATATGATAATATATACTACTTTTGTCATATATTCATTGCACCATTTAATTTTTTCACATAATTTGACTTAAATTGATTTATACTAATATTTGTTAGAAAAAAATTTTTAAAAATATATTTAGACACTATATGTCTTGATTTATCCTTCTTATATAAATTTTTTTCATTTATATACTAAAATTTTGAAAATAAAAAATCATAGATTAATTGCTGAAAAGTGAATGATGCAAAGAATATAAGACGAAGAGAGTATTTATATAATAATAATAATAATAATAATAATAATAATAATAATAATAACAACAACAACACACACACACACACACACCATATATAATGATAATAGTATATCATATATTTTTAATGTATTTACTAAATATATTATATATTTAGAGTATAGGGTTTATGGATATATTGTGTCATATATTATAATGTATCATACATGCATACATACATACATACATACATAGACACACACACACACATATGATGATGATGATGATGATGATTATTATTATTATTATTATTATTATTATTATTTACCTATCTTATATTAAAAGCCCATCTATTATACATAAAAACCCATATATCATACAACCCAACCTAACCCTAACTATGTATACCCTCATATACTCTCTTATCCCTCTCATCTGCCTTTCACTCTAATCTCTCTTAACCGTCTCACTCTTATCTCATTCTCATTCTTATCCCTCATTTTCCATCCATGTCATTGGTGGTGCCCGTTTTTCGCCGTTTCTTTCTATTTCTTTCCTTACCCAGTTGTCCGTGTCATCGTTTCTTGCCTCACCTGTCTACTTCACCTCGTTGTCTCTTTGGCCTACTTGTTGTTCCTCACGCCTTTTCAATCTCCTCCCCGACTTCTCCATCATTCAAATTGGTCTCATCGGCCTCACTATCGTCACCTTCTTAGCTTGTTTGTCATCCTCCTAAGCTTGCCATTGTTCTTAGCAGTCACCTCTTTTGTCTCTTCGACGACCTTGCTGCCGTCCGCCTTGATCTTCTCGGCCTCTCTTCTGTCCGCCTCAATCTCCTTTGCCCCGCGTGTCCGCCTTGGCCTCTTCCAGATCTAAGTTTTAAAATTTTTGAATCCTTCTCCATATCTGCTTTTTGAATTTTTTTTCTTTGAATTTTTGAATTTTATATTTTGGTATGTATATTGACTTTTACATTAATGTAAATTTATTTTATTTAAATTTAAATTTTATTATTTGATTATTTTATTGTTAATAATTAAAGTAAGTTAGTATTCATATAAGGAATTATCAATTAAATGGAAAAATAAATAACTAATTAAATTAAATAATATTGATTAAATGAAAATTATATTAAATAATAATGTAATTTTTTGGAAGGCAAAACTCCCAATATATCACCTGAATTGTGACTAAAAAGGTAGTTGCTATTATAATGACTGAAATAATGGGTCAAAAAGCCTCGACTGAATTTTGATTGATACTATCAGTCATTTTTTTCAATCGATATTCAGTTGAAAACTATTTGTGACTTGGAAAAATTTAACTATCTTTTGCAGTCGTAGGGTAGTTGGTTTTGGATTGTATAGCGACTAAAATCTGACTGAAATATCAGTCACTATTTTACATTCATCTTGTAGTAAAGAACATATAAAATGAACAAAAAAGCATATTGGTTTTAAATATTTAGACAAGAGTAAAATTGAATAGGAAAAAAATTAAGAAAAATGTTGGACGAGAGGAAAAATATTTAAACAAAAAAATTGGAAGATAAATAATTTTAGGTTTCAAAAGAGAACAACTATAAGGGATATGAAACTTGAACAATATTCCTTAGCATATCTCTCAAAACCCCATAACTACTTTGACAATTCACCACTTTTATCAAACAAGTAAATAAAAAAATATAAAATTTTGGTTGTTAGCATGTATTGTTTGCAGCGAACACACATTATCCTTGACCTTTTGATATATTGTGATTGTTTGTACAACTTGTATACCAATTGAATTTTATACTTAGGAAATCCAAAAGAGTATTTTTAAACTTTTTGAGAGGTATTTTCTATTCTTTGCTTGGATATAGAAAAAATTAACTAGTTTATACAAATTTTATTTAAATGATTATTAACCAGATAGAATATTATCTTTTAAATAATATTGGTTCTAGATAAAAAGTAATATTAAAATAAAAAATTAATTATTTTTAATGAGAAAGGTATGGAGAAGTTTTGAGAGAATTTTGTTTTTAAAAGAAATTCGATGTGGCTTGACTCAAAATTAGTAGGGTTGCAATATAACTATAAAATACCAAAAGTCTTACCCCCCGCCCCCCCTCCCCCAAACTATTTTTTTCATTTATATTTCATGTAATATTTTTTTTCTTCTAAACCTGCTACTTCTCTCAATGTATATTTAAAAGGTTTGACCATTTCTAATCTAGTGGGTTGCGAGCTCATTTGGAGATGTGTACTATAGAGGAAGAAAAAAGAAAAGACTATAATATTTTTCCTTTGGGCTATATACATAGCCAGATTAATCAACATCTTAAATCTTTATATTAAAATCATTGGAGAAACCCTATACACCCATACATTAGGCTTTAAATATCTAACAGGATGATTTAAGTCCACTAGGATGGATGGTCTATTATCTCTGTAATGTGTTGTTTGAGAACCAAGATTTGTTTGTGTAAAGAAAGGATGCTATATAAAATTAGGATTTAGATTTTCTATTTTATGTAGGTTTTGGTGTGGTTTATGAAAGTTGTAATAGAGTTTCAAGTATAAGAGAAAAACCAATAATTTTAATAGATAATATTTAAGATTTTCAAGAGGGATGAGAGTAGGGGTGAGCATGGGTTGGGTAAACCCGAAACCGAAACCGAACCACCCCCATTGGGTTGGGTTGGGTTGGGTAAAAATTGATCATGGTTCTCAGGTTGGTTCCATATATAGAAGAACCGACGGTTTTTGGGTTGGTTCTGGTTCCATATGAAACCAACCCGAGGTGGAACCGAACCCGAGATATATATATAATTATATAATAAAAATTATAGTATTACTAATATATCTATACACACACATACATATATTTCTTTGAAGTATTATGATAGTTATTTTGTATTTTTATATTAAACCCTTAAACTGATGTTATAAATTGAAACAGTATAGAAGTTGTGAGATCATTTACGAAATTTCTCCATATTTACTTAAATTGCTTTGCTTCATAGACCCACAACTCGTAAGTCATTTTGCTTTCGATCTTTCATTCCAGACTACTCTTTACGACATAATTATGATATTTTTTTCATTTGAGTCATGCAAAAGTAAAAATTTATGACATCAACATATTTTAGGTTTTAATACTGAAGAAGATGGTCTTAAAGGCTCAATTTTTCATATTGAATATCATACCAATATTGAATTTACTGGAATGAAGTAAACTAGTTGAGATAAAAGATGCGCTACAAGCAACTCTTTTGAACCATTTTTATAAAAACAACATTTTAAACTCTTTTGAATGTATCTAAGTACATATATTTAAATATTAATTTAATTGTATATTATGTTGAATATGTCATAAAACTGATTATGGATATAGATTTATTGAATTTTGGTGTTGTTATAGGTATATGATATAAACCGAAAAACCCGAGAACCAGAACCGAAAAACCCAGAACCATGGTTCTGGTTCTGTTCGGTTCTCGGTTCTGGGTTGGGTAGAAAAATTTTGGAACCGAGGCCATTTCGGGTTGGTTCGGTTCCACCATAAAACCGAACCAACCCGACCCATGCTCACCCCTAGATGAGAGGCCTGAAGGCCAAGAGGATTAAGATGAATAGCTCATATTTTGCAATTGTATGATGACATGGGGCATATGTTGTAAGAAGTGATGTTCGTAAATAATTTTATTCTATTTGGTAAGAACTATTATTCCGTTTATAAATTATACTGTTTTGTAATACATTGTTTCATTATGTAAAAAACACTATTTATTTTATAAATTATAATGTTCAAACATAATAATATTTTTGTAAATAATGTGAAAATGAGGGTACATGCAGGTACACATTAGAGTTGGGTGATAGGCTGACCAGACCTAAGACCGGCTGGGCTTGGGCCTGGGTCCTGGAGAACCGGGAATAGATCAGGTCCAAGCGGTTCGGTCCCGAACCAGTCTTGGGTCGGGTTGTAGTTTTTTTTAAGGTTTTTTAAATAAAAAAAATGAATTAAATTTATATTTAAGATTTATTTTTAAGAAAAAACATCATATTCAGTGTATTTTTTAAGTAAAAAATTCGAACGCCACTTACAAATAACTTGAATGGGCATTACATTTTGAAATGGCAAAACGTTCCAAAAATTATGAGAAATAAAAACCTATGGTCTGTGCTATAGTCAGATCAAATACAAACTAAATGTAAGAATAAGAAAAAAAATTCAAGTTTCATCATTGGATATTAACTCGTTATCAAAACTCTTTTGGTCTTACTTTCGGAGTGATGTAAGACCCTAATCTCGGTTGCATACGCATACTTCCACCTCTTTAGGTTTCAATCTTGATCGTTTATTTGATATTACACATTTTTCTACACTAAACACTGCCTTGTATGCTATAGTGGAAACTGAAATAGTGAGAATTTCCTATGTAATTATCGACAAGATTGAAAATCTTGATCTCCTTTAATTCCACTACTTTAATATGTTGATGTCGTTTGACTCGAACGATGTGTTAAGGCAGTCATCAACCTAAGTTAAACTTGAAGTCGTCAATTGCAGGCGCTTTAGCATTTGGAGGGTCGGGTTGAATTTTCATGAAATTGATCTCATTGGAGGCTCGGTTTAAAAAGCTTTGGATCTTACTTTATTCGAATGCAGCTCACAATATAACTTGTACAAAGAATGCAAGTATTTGAAAATAGTAACAGACATAGACAAAACGTTTATATGAGACATTTCTAAATAAGTATGATAAATATTTTCAAGTAATGTGGTTGTGCCTGTCATTTTGACATATGGGTCAAGTAAAGAAGCAATTAAAAAGATATGAGGAATGTTTTCAAAACACTGAAGCCACTTAGCTGGCATGACTTTTATAGTTTGTTTAAAAAACTTATCATCATTAAACTAATGTAAAACATATGTAATTCTTACTAAAAGAAAAAAAACTTGATGAACGGTTGGGTAGTAAACACTGGAGAAAATTCAGTTGTCTCGTAAAAAAACTTAAGCAATTTACCGATTTTAGAACATATTTCCTAGACTTCAGTCATAAGGAATTCACAGTCCATCTTCATGTTCATGAAATACGTTAACAAATTTGCAAACGGATATATATCTTGCAACATCAAATAAGTGAGTTTTAGCGGGTTGGACAATTTAATTTAAATTGTTTTCAAAAAAATGATTTTTGATTTTTCAAAACAAAACTTTTTAAATTCATGAAATACATCGGGTCTTGATTTGAAAAACAACAATGAATTTCGAATATGCACAATTTCATTTTGGAGAACTTTTAAACTCTTTCGCACACAAAGATTAAAAAATGTTGAACATGCATTTAACATGAAAGAATGCATTTTCAAGAGGTGGTTTTAATGCTTGGCTCAAAAGGTGAGCAACAATATTATTGTTTGAAATATTATCAAATGAAATATACAGGGCTTTATCGGGACAACAATAATCATGTAAAGTTTTTAAGATGCAATTGTATATACGATAACTAGTATGATCATTTTTAATGACCCTAAATGACAAAATGCATTTTTGCATGACCTAGTTAGAATCAATCCAATGACAGTAATGTAATAATATGATTGACTTACAAGTAATGTTCACATGTCAGAAGTGAATGCCACACAATGATAAAAAAACAGATAAATAGACTTGTAAATTTTATTTTCTGGCTTTAAATAGTTTAAAGCTCTCATTCCTATATGTTTTCCTAGAAACTTTTTTAAATGTAGGGTTTAATTATGATCTAATTCAAGATTCTAGGTACACATATTCAGCCTGTGGAAAATGTTTTTTAGTAAGCATCATCCAATTTATTATACTTTATTTATAAGATTGTTGGTTAAATCAAAATATACTTGACTCACCGGTTGTGTTCCCAAGTTGTGTTTATCCTCCGAAACTAGTGGCGGCATTGGGAAGGACATTGGGATGCTGATTTTCAATGTAGCGCCGCAATGTTCCGATGCCAAAACTCTTTTATGCACAAATTTTTTTCCGCAATGTTTGTGTTTGCTGTACTTTGACTCCCCTTTAAATATGAGCTCATAATGCTCCCAAACCTATGCCGTTAGGCTCAAGGATTTACCTTGTCCTTATCTTTGGGTATCCTCTGCATCGGGTTGACGGCTTATAGGCATCGGTGGTGTTGACGAATTCCCGGTTGGTGTCACATTCACATCTTTAACATCATCGTCTAATAATTTATCACCGAGATCCAAGTCGTAATTCGTCATATCAATTTTGGTTATCGTCGTGCAATTCCTCAATTGAGATGCCTTTATAAGCTAATTGGGATTGGTGACGAAACAAGCCTTGGACGCTGGTGGTATGGGATGATGAAGTATTTGCTGACTTGCTCTTTCTTTTTGAAGTCATAATTGACGAAATAATAGTAGTGATGAATAAAAAAATATGAGGAGATTAGGAAAAAGTGAGGAGGAGATTAGGAAGAAATTAGCAAAAAAGAGTTGAAGGCAGTAATAAAAATGTTTGAGAGAATATAGCAGAGGAAGAAGATAGATTGAATTTGGTGTGAGAATAGAGTGGTAATAGCCTTCTTACCTATTTATAAGGAAGAGCCAAAATTTGTTTGGATAAAAAACTCTTTAAAATATAGCTGTTAGGGGTGAAAGTGGAAATTTGGGGGTAAAAATGAAGTACAAAACCATTAGAGGACCAAAGTTGTTATTAACAATTTTTTCTAAAAAAGCCGAAACTGGCCGTTTTTTAGAATTGGGAGTCAGACCGTTAGGCTCAGACCTGACTGTCAGGTATTGGGCCGAGTTGGGTTTGTTTGGATAATTCTCTTCCTTGAAGCCCAAACTCGGCCCATTTCCCAGCGGGTCTTAACCGAGCCGTGCCGAGTCGGTCAAAATAACTACTCCATTTTGGTCGTTTCCCGTTCAACAGAATGAAGAAACGAATGGGCCAATAAAGAAAACTTCGAAAGATGGCAGCTGTTGACGAGTCAAACTGGAGCCGTATCCAATTGGAAAAACTTGCCGTTCTACCAATGGTTTCCTACCACGTCATCAAAGCTTACCGAAAGGGAATTGGCCAAAACACCCTCACCTTCAGTGGCGCGTCAAAACTGTCAACCCAACCGAACCGCGACTGACCTGTCCCTGTTCCTGTTTCCGATCCTCCTCAAAGTCTTTAAAGTCAGACTCGAAAGCCTGGTCCCTCCTCTACTAAAACTACTCCGCCGCCGTGGGCTAGGCGCTCTTAGAGGACAACAATGTGCGGGATCTTCGCCTATCTCAACTTCAACGCCAGCCGCGACCGCCGCTACATTCTGGAGATCCTCTTCAATGGCTTGCGGCGCTTGGAATACAGGGGCTACGATTCCGCCGGGATCTCCATTGACTCTTCTACCCATCCTCTTTGCGATTCTCTCGTCTTCCGCCAAGAAGGCAACATCGACTCGCTCGTTAACTCCGTCTACAGGGGTAACCCATTTCTCTCCATTCTCCAGGCTCCAAACCTTTCTCTCTTATTCTTCTCTTTACTCTGATAACTGCAATAAATCAAACAGCACAATTTATATATCTGTAGCTCTTCTTCTCTGGCTGATACCGATGTCTTTGCTGTTTGATTCGAAATCGAGTCGGATCAGTAATTAAACCTGCTTCTAACAATTAGAAAATATGCTTCTAATTTTGTTTCTTTCATTTGTTTCTCATTGATCTTAAATTAATTTGGAGAAAGGGCTGATGCTGCTTTTGTTTTTCTTTGTCTTTTTGTTAAAAAAAAATGCATACGCCACGCATTGCTTCTTTCAGTATGGCGATAAATGACAAACATATATGCGTGTCACAGATATTGCCTCAACACAGCTAGATTTGGAGGAATGCTTTTCTGTCCATGCTGGAATAGCACACACGCGCTGGGCTACTCATGGGGAACCATCCCCTAGAAATAGTCATCCCCAGACGTCCGGAGCTGAAAACGATTTCTTGGTCGTTCACAATGGCGTCATTACTAACCATCAGGTTTGGTTTACTTATGTTCCTATTCCTCCGATTCAAGCTGTTCATATATTCCCTTGTTCTTGTTGCTATTAACCTGCAATGCTATGTACAATTCATGTTTGCTACTTGCTCTAGTTTTCCCTTCCTCCAAGCTTCCTGGGTCCTCATTCTCGTTTCGGTATAGTGGACTCATATCTCTTTTCTGCGCTCCAGGTGCTAAAGGAAACTTTAACGCGCCATGGGTTCAATTTTGAGTCTGAAACTGATACGGAAGTGATTCCAAAGCTTGCCAAGTATGTATATGACAAAGCCACTGAAGAAGGTAACAGTGTTGCGATAGCGCTCGAATGTATCTGATACTGTTTGATGCACTTAAGTTTCTCTGATAGAAGACCACGTGCCATGTGATGTCCTGAAGCTTTCTTTTTCTATAACTTACAGTTCTACTTGTTAGATGCTATGCTTTAATTCTATTGACGTCTTAAATTTACTATTCTGCCTGGAAAGGATTCAACAATAACCTCACATCTTGGAGAACTTATTTTTGGAAAAGATCACAGCATTTTAATGCTTGCATTATCCCTCTTGACTGGTTTTTCTTTTTCATAATCATCTTCCTACATTCAAGAACACAGTTTCTTGCTTTTCATTACCCTTTTTGGTTTTTCCACTGGTTCTGGTTTGTTAAAAGCTTGCTTAAATAGGAAATGAACAATGGCCATTTTTAGGCTTATGGACCAAAACATGGTTATTGGCTTTCCATTCTTTAGAGGAATGGGTGTCGTATAAGCAATTCGATATTTAAGGAAGTGTCTAACTAGTTTCTTGCAGGTGATGTGACAGTTACTTTCAGTCAAGTTGTACTTGAAGTTATGAGGCACCTGGAAGGAGCCTATGCCCTTATATTTAAAAGCCGTCATTATCCAAATGAATTGATTGCTTGCAAACGTGGTAGTCCTTTGGTCCTGGGTGTCAAAGTAAGTTCCCTAAAGGAGTATCCATGTGTCCTAAATTTTAGTGCCTTATTTTTGCTGACTATATGGAATTGCCAAACAACCAAACAACTGTTATGTTTTCTCTAAGAAGAGGGTTAATAGATTTGAATAATTCAGTCTAAATATATTTGAAAACCATTCACTTCATAGAGAATCATAGGGTACATATGCACTTGTATTTGATGTATTGAGTCTATTGACCTGCTATCACTTCTAATGCCCCTTAAACTACAATTTCAGTTCATCTCTTGCCACTGAGGATTTCATTTTATGTTCCTTAGACAAGTATGCAGTGACGATGATAGATGATAATATTGCCTTGCACCTATGATATTATAATACCCTAGTCTTGTATATTTTCAATAGATTGTGTTCTGTTGATCAATATGTGCTTGTACATATGCAGGCATGAACGCATGCACTAACAAATTCTTTTTCTGGTTTCCTCTAAATTTAAATAAAAAAATATTTGTAGGGTTTGAATGAAGACATCAGTGGAACCCCATTTCTTGATCTTCAATCTTTTTCTGAGAATGGTTGTCCCAAAGAATTTTTCCTATCCAGTGATGCTAGTGCCCTTGTTGAACACACAAGAAAGGTTTTGGTGATTGAAGATGGTGAAGTAGTTCATCTGAAGGTATTTTTATCTACACCGATTTTAGTTTTTATGGCATGGATAATCTCTTCACTCAGTTCACTGTTATTTGTTAAAACTCGGAAGGTGGAGTCCTTAGCAGTTTCATGAACATTTTTCAGTTCTCTGTTGAATTTACTTGATGAAGTGGATAATAGACGGCTTACTGAAAATGTTCTGTTGTTTTGAGCATATATTTATACTTGCTAGTAATTGTGGTTTTTTTCACAGGATGGTGGTGTTTCAGTGCTCAAGTTTGTTCATGACAAAGGGAGACATGGCAGTACACCTTCTAGGCCATTGTCCGTTCAGCGTGCATTATCTATTCTTGAAATGGAAGTTGAGCAGATAAACAAAGGTAATTATGAACATTACATGCAGAAAGAAATTCATGAACAACCAGAGTCCCTTAAAACCACCATGCGAGGGAGGCTTATACGTGGAGGTTCTTGCAAAGCCAAGACTGTTCTCTTAGGCGGGTTGAAGGATCATTTAAAAACAATCAGACGAAGTAGACGTATTGTTTTCATTGGTTGTGGTACAAGCTACAATGCTGCTTTAGCTGCACGGCCTATCCTGGAAGAACTTTCTGGTAATTTTTGTAGGACTCAGAATTCTGCTAAAGCAATGGAATTTTTTTTTTCTAGCTTACTAAATCTTGTTTGTTTCGGGTGATAACTTTAGGTGTACCTGTTACAATGGAGATTGCTAGTGATCTTGTTGATCGGCAGGGTCCAATTTACAGAGAAGATACAGCCGTTTTTGTCAGTCAATCTGGTGAAACTGCAGATACTTTGCTTGCTCTGGAGTATGCACTAGATAATGGTGCATTATGTGTTGGCATCACAAACACTGTTGGAAGTGCAATAGCAAGGAAAACACACTGTGGGATTCACATAAATGCTGGCTGTGAGATTGGGGTGGCAAGCACTAAGGTAAATCTAACCTCTGTTTGGACTTTCTTTTCATTTACTGGAATTACACGTTCATGCCATCTTTATCTTTGTCAGGCATACACAAGTCAGATAGTTGTGATGGCAATGCTAGCACTTGCTATTGGTGATGATACGATTTCCAGTCAAACAAGACGAGAGGCTATAATAGATGGACTTTTTGAGTTGCCAGGTATGCTTCAGCTGGATACTTTTTTGGGAAATGTCTTGATACTCTCTTTGTCCCATAATTGTTAACTCTTCAAAATTTGTGTTTCAAAAAGGAGGCGGCACTTTTGCATATTTATCAATATTGCTTCAAATTTATCCTTTCCATTATGATGAGCCCATTAGTGCAAGCATTAAGTATCCCGAAACCATTATGTTATTTAGTGGAGGGTAATCCTTTATATATATATAGTTTGCTTTAGTAGTACAATATCCATAATTTTTCTAAAAAAGTGAAAGGTGAGAAAATTTGTGGGATGGATGGAGTATTCTGGATATCCCTGTGATTTTAGCTTGTAAACTTTGAAAAATGGTATCATCAACAGTGTTTGGATTCTCTAACTTTTTGCAGATAAGGTTAGAGATGTACTCAAGCTTGACCAGGAAATGAAAGATCTAGCAAGACTGTTGATTGCTGAACAGTCTCTTCTTGTATTCGGAAGAGGATATAACTATGCAACTGCATTAGAGGGTGCTTTGAAAGTAAAAGAGGTCGCTCTTATGCACAGTGAGGGGATGCTTGCTGGTGAGATGAAACATGGTCCTCTTGCACTAGTAGATGAAAATCTCTCCATAATTGTAATCGCTACTCGTGATCCCTGCTTCAGGTAATTTGCTTTCCTCCTTTTTATTGAAGTTTATTCTCATGAACTTTTGTTCCATTTACTGTTTCCTATTCACATTGCACCATTTTAATTTGCAACAGCAAGCAGCAGTCAGTTATTCAGCAACTGCATGCACGTAAGGGACGTCTAATAGTGATGTGCTCAAAGGGGGATTCAATGTCTGTTTGTCCTGGGGGTTCTTGCCGAGTGATTGAAGTTCCTCAGGTGGAGGACTGTCTTCAACCCGTGATTAACATAATTCCATTGCAGGTATTGTTACTGAGGCTAAAAGTTCCCAAGCTCACATTTGGTTTCCATTCAAATTGTCTCCAACATCAACAATTAAGATGTAGATTGCGTACATGTGACACTTCCAGGGCTGTTGAGCCCTTGTGAGTGAAGAGGGACCGTTGTTGATACTGATGTAATTTGATCTTTGTGGTGCAGTTGTTGGCATATCATCTGACGGTTTTGCATGGATACAATGTAGACCAACCTCGGAATCTTGCCAAGAGTGTAACAACCCAGTGATCTAGGCTGATAGAGGCATGTCACTATCTCCAGTCTTCAGCAGGAGTAGAAGAAACAAATCTGGGTAGGTGGTCTGAAAATGTTTGATTAGTTGTAAACTAGTAGTGCTTAGGAATAGGCGAGATCAATGATGGAGTTTCTTCATCTTGGTAGGATACATGCTTCATATTCTTTTATTCCGTTGTAACGGATTATTGTTTACCCCAATAAGTGGTTTTTCAATCGTTTGGCTGTGTAGTTGAAAAATACTCCATATGTTAGCGTCGAGTGTTTGGGAACCAGCGGCCGTCGCAGACATTGATCGAATATACAAATGTAATTTTCCCCTGCAGCAAGACGCCTCATAGGCACATAGGTAAATTTATAGTTGACTGTCGGTCACGATACATGATGCGTTATTGACCGTTAGATCTAAAACATAATAACACATTCTAAGACGGTGGTGAAACGTCTATTATGATGTCGTACTAACAAAATCAAATGCTGAGCATGCTCTCGAGTCCTCGACAAGGCCAATCGAGAAATTGTTCTGTCCGCTATTATCACAAATTTTAGTTTAATTGATTTTGTAGTTTTTTTTGTAAGGGTTGATTACAATTTGTCCTTGAGGTATAAGTGAAATTATATTTTGCTCATCTCTGTTTAAAAAATGTACATTTTTTCCTTTACCTTTTTAATACAGTCCAATAGCAACTTCTAAAATTTTAATTTAGATCGTACGGTTATCATCTTCAAGTAATTTTAATTTATATAGTATTTTTTTAATAATTAATTGTCATTTAAAAAATATTTTTTTAAAAATTGAAAAAAATTCAGAAAGAAAAAATGATAATTTAAAATGTCCACTAACTATAAAAAAATACCTTCTAGATTGAAATTACCGAAATATGATTACCATAATATTTAAATTAAGATTTAAAAAGTTACCGTCAAACTGTATTATAAAAATAGGGGTAGAGTGTATATTTTTGAAACATAATTGGGCAAAGTGTAATTTCACCTATATCTTATGAGGCAAATTGTAATTATCTCCTTTTTCGTAATTTGCCCTAAAAGATTCAAGTCGTTGGAATTTATGCATGAGCAAATAATTATGGATGAATCTAATGTGCATCCAAACCTTCGTTTTCTTGTTTATGGTTAATATTTCCTTATGCTCTTTTGTCAGTGGCGTGGTTAGGACAATGAAAACCTACTGTAAAAGGATGCATCATATAAAATTATTTTTCATAGAAAATAAAAAGTTGGCTTCAGAAGAGAACACAAAGAGTTGAGAAGTGGAAATGACTAAAAAAAAACTTGTAGGATAAAGAGAAAATGGGAGAAATAATATCAAAGGGAAAATGATTTTTTTAAAAGGAATACAAAGAAATACTTAGAAGTAGAGAGTATCAGCATTGAAGGATATAGAAAAGTTAAAATAGAAAATAATATTACAAAAGACTTGTAAAATAAAATAGGTTCAATCATAACTCATCTTAAAGGGTAAATAAACAAATCATACAAAATAATGAAAACTTATTGTAAAAGAATGCAACATACAGAATATTTTTTGTAGAAAATAAAAAATTGGCTTCAGAAGAGAACACTAAGGGTTGAGAAGTGGAAGTGACTAAAAAAAACTTGTAGGATAAAAAGAAAATTGGAGAACTAATATCAAAGGAAAAAAAATGATTGTTTTAAAAGGATTACAAAGAAATACTTAGAAGTAGAGAGTATCGACAATGAAGGATATAGAAAAGTTAAAATAGAAAATAATATTACAAAATATTCAGTCATAACTCATCTTAAAGGGTAAATAAATGTTTCACATTTTATTTGGATCTTTTATTTTCATTATCATTAGACTGGTGGCAATTTTGAGAAAAAACATTTAATATTTTTAAAATCTTTACTTTTTTAGGACTTGAAAATACAGTTAAAAAATTTAAGAACTTAAATTTATGTTTTCAAAAACTTTAATGCATCTTTTAAAACTTTCCCCGCTCAAAGAGATAAATCAAAGTTACTAAATCTCACAAAACTTTGGGGAGGCCATGGCCCCGTACTCTTATTTGGCTCCGCCATTGTCTCTTGTCCTTATTTTTGTGTGTCTCTGCAACCTTGGGTCATTGTATCACTGCACCTGCTGCTCCTGTAATTCACAGTAATACATTCATCAATGAAACAGACATGACACTCTCAAGGTCAATGAAAGAAAATGCCATCTTAACCAAGTCTTGATATAACACTTAAGAGACTCTGAGCGTGAAAAATATACTTACTAGAATGGTGTATCTTGTTCAGAAGTTGCAGTTATTTTCTTCCTAGTTCTCAAATAATTCAATTGTTGAGAAACTTTCAAGAAAAAAAATCATTGTGGCACTCATCAAAATTCAGAATGATGGAATAGTTGAAGTTGATCTAGTAAAAAAATCCATCTATAGCGTCAAAGTTGTTAGAATATAGATTTGTAGATGGAGTCTCTCAAAGTTATACTTCTTTTTGTGTTGTCAATAAAACCATTGCAAAAAGTTGAAAATCGCCATATGTGTTGTTTTCACAGTTTTAGGATTGAACTAGAAAACTATAATATTTTAGGACTTAAATAGAAATGTTTTCTAATTATTGGGACTGATGTACACTTCTCCCAACTTACATATCTTTTTAACTTCTGATATAACGACATGATGATTGAAGTAACAATTACGTTGTTTGAGGATGATTGATGCTTTACTTGATAATTTTAGGATAATTAAGTAACATTGAAGATAGCTCAGGGACAACATATGGATTTTACCCCGTCATGTTCCCTTCTTCTGGATAGAAGAAGATAGAGCAGAGATAGGTCCGGAGTAGTAGACACCTCCCAACTCCAGCATGACAAGTGCTTGTAATGCCGCGATATCATCGTCCCCGCTACGGCCCTATACCGCTTCCGCCCTACACTCCCACTCCCGTGACATTATTCCTCCCCTACTCTCACTCAAGCCCAGCAACCCCAATGTCTCTCTCTTCCCTCTCCTCCTCAGCAGAAGCGCGGCCCTCAATCGCCTCTGTCTATCCCCTCGGGGGGAGCCCAGACGCCGTCTGGTGTTCGCCGCCGTGGATGTGGTCGCTGATGAAGAGGAAGGAGTTGCTGAGACCACCACTACTATCGCCCCGCCCAAGCCCAAGAAAGGAAAGGCTGCACTTCCTCTCAAGAGAGACAGAGTGAGTTCCGCCGCTCAATTACACTTGCGTGCTTCTTCTCCTCTCGAACCCCAATTTTCGTTGTTTTCTCAATTTCATCCTTAATTTGTTTGCTGGGCTCCTCTTAATTGTTTCTAAATGCTGTATTTTCGAGATTCTGTTTCATCAAATTGGTTCTTTATCCCCGGGCATGATCCTCTTACTGTCGTTATTGTTGCCAAATCTTCTCGAGCTGCATAGAAATATTGCCTCTCAACAGCCTGCGATGTCTGCATCGTATTGGGGGGGGGGGGGGGGGCGAATTTACTTCATTTTCAGCCCCATCTTAAGTTATTAGATCGTTTTGTACTTTCATTTGCTTGTTTTCAAATACTAGCTGCTTATGTTTACGCTGTGTTATAAAACAAAACGATTTTTGTTCCGAAGAGATCAGGCGAGTTTAGTTTGTAAATTTTATAGTTATTCTTCTGTTCCTGTGTTGTGTGGTTGTTTGTAAGGTGGGAGGCTGTGCTCGTTTGTTTGGTTTGGATGTGTATGGATTCGTTCCAGTTGCTGGTTGCCGTTTGTGTTTATTTAGTTGTGCTGTATGACGTTGCCATACTCGTCCTTTATGTCTCCTTTACGTTTCTCTAAAACGAATTTTAAGCCTAGCAATTGGCTGGCATGTTGCCTTTGCTTTCAGTAATGGTAAACCAGTCGGGGTTTGCATTTGTAGCTTATATGCATCGCCTCTATTCTTTCATGATGTCACATCCACTGAAGTTGTCAAGCAACAATGCACTAAAGCTGGGAATCTGTCATGTTCTTTTCTGATCTCCACTCCATAGTTACTTTTCAAGCTTCTCCTCTCAGCTCCTCCTCCTTTTGTTGAAAATGTCAGACGAGGTCCAAGAGGTTTTTAGAAATTCAAAAATTAAGGGAAAACAAACAGGAGTATGATCTCAAGACTTCTATTTCTGTGCTAAAACAAATGGGGAGCACTAAGTTTGTAGAGACAGCTGAAGCTCATTTCCGTCTTAACATTGATCCCAAGTATAACGATCAGCAGCTCAGAGCCACTGTGAGTTCTCTGACTTCGATTCAAATAAAGTATGTTTTTGCAGCTCGTTGAGGTTGATATCAATCTTGAGCTTTCCTGCTGTTTTTCCCTTGCCTTTTCTGCAGGTCATTCTGCCTAAGGGAACTGGTCAAACTGTCAAGGTGGCTGTGCTCACACAAGGTGGCTACTTAGTTTAATGCATGCAGATTTAAAAGATTTCATCCTGTTGCATTATTTCTTCCCACTTACCTGAATCTAAGCATGCTTTTCAACCTATCTTGAAGAAAACAAGCATACCTGTTGCACTGTGATGATTGCTTGACATTCAAGAAACAGCTCTTATATGTCCATGGAGTTTCATAAACATAATTGCATTTCAGGTGAAAAGTTTGATGAAGCAAAAAATTCTGGAGCAGATATTGTTGGTGGTGAAGATTTGATTGAACAGATAAAGGGGGGCTTCATGGAGTTTGACAAATTAATTGCTTCACCTGATATGATGGTTAAGGTATTGCTCTGTCACTCTTGTTGTAGTTTGCTTTGATGCAACCAGCTTCTCTGTGGTCCATAAAGCAGAAAAGGTTGCTTGGTTTATGCTTTTTTCTTAATCATGTTATCTGGTTATAAGTGTAGGGACAGTTTCTCCACATTTCTTGTGTTTCGTTTTTATCGACCATTACTGTGTTGCTAACAAAAATATGCCCTAGAGACACATGTGCATGCTTATAAAGTCCGAGGTAAATATTTTTTTTGGCCATTCATTTTACCTGGTCAATTTCATTCAGGACAACAGGAATGATTGGTTGTAATAATACTCTCTCTGTTCCTTTGAGTTTGTCACTTTTCAAATTTGTGTCTCTAAATATAGGTGTGACTTTTCCATAATTATCTGCTGAAATTTTTAATTTGCATCAGGTTGCTAGCCTTGGGAAGATTCTGGGACCACGTGGGCTAATGCCAAATCCAAAGGCTGGCACTGTTACACCAAATATAACACAGGTATCACTTGGTGTGTCTTACCCATGTAGCAAGCATGCACCACTTGGCTATAAACTTGGATCTTACCTTTGAATCATGTCATGCATCTGTTTAGACTATGAATTAGAAACCATTGTTTGTAAGTGTCATTCTCTATACTTGCATATGCATGTGATTGAAGAGCATGTCAGTCAGTAGTGCCTGCTTCCTCAGGGTCATAACGGAAATAGACACATTACTTGACTGGATCAAGGAACAGTTAGAATCATGATGAGGGAAAGGGTTAGAGTTTTTCTCAGATTGAACTTGTATTCTCAAATCTGTATCATTCATGTAAATCTGCAATATTTGTTTCACAGCTAAATGAAACATATTTTGCCAAATCCTATTGTATCAGGCTATAGAAGAATTCAAAAAAGGAAAGGTTGAGTATAGGGCAGATAAGACAGGAATTGTTCACATACCTTTTGGGAAAGTTGACTTCTCTGGAGAAGACCTTCTTGTCAACCTCCTTGCTGCAGTTGTATGTTAATCCTTTTCTTCTGTTCAGTTTTATCTTCGACGTCCCTTCCTGCTTAAAATTTGTTTTAAACTTCAAAAAAATTCTTCTGAGTTATGGAATGTGCCATGACAATCAATTGAAGTTTTGTACTATTTGGACAGAAATCAATTGAAGCAAACAAGCCAAAAGGTGCAAAAGGAGTATACTGGAGGAGCGCACACATATGCTCATCCATGGGGCCATCAATTCGGTTAAATATAAGGGAGATGCTCGATTACAAGCTTGAGTCGAATGCTTGAACAATATGGCCAACAGCTGTGAATGTTTTCTACTCTTGGATCAGCCTTGTTGGTCCTTGATCATTTCTTACCAGCACATGCGGAAATCAATGGGGATAACAAAAGCAGAGGGGAGTAAGCGGTTGGATTGTTAGGGGTAAATTGGAAATGTGCCAGATAGTTTTCCGCACAATGATGTAGAGGCAGAGATGTATGGCCATTATTAGATGTTACATATGTCGATGTTGTTCCCCAGACTCGTAACTCAAATGTTAAGTAAATTTGGGCTGTAGCGTACCTTTTTTGTTTCTTGTGGAGTTTCATACTAGCATTTACTTCACTTTTCGACTGCAATTGGCTCGTGACGGCGTAAACGAATTCAGGAAGTTGATGGTAACTTAGAGCTAATTCATTTTGACTTAAATTAATTTGATTTCAAAATCATTTATTTTTATTTTTATAGTTTTTTTACTTAGAATTAATTTTAATTAAGCTAATATTATGTAGTTTTAATAATTAATTAAAAATATAATTTTTGTAATCTTACTAAATTTTTATAAAATTTTCTAGTTTAATGCATCAAAAAAGAAAAATTCATAAAAATTTTAATAACATTATGAATATTTACTTTTAAATGGATTATTATATTTACGTAATATTTACTTTCAAATAAAATTGATTTCAAGTAAAAAATATGTAAAAGTAAAAATAAGTCAATTATTTTAAGTCAAAATGAATTGACCTTTAATTGGGCACGAGGATAAGGTTTTCAATATTGTTATTATTAGAGATATTGCACCTCCTAAATTATAGAAATATTATATAATATACGATGTTATATACCATTATTGTTTTCTTAAATACACATTATTTTAGGATACAAATATAAAATATTTTTCTATACATTTTTTATATGCATTCTAATTATTTTATTTTATCATAATTTTTCTACTATAAAAAAAAAAAAAAGAAAGATGCTATTTTTATACAAAAACACTAAAATTGAAATATATAAAAATAACTATTATTTTAAAAACTAATTTATTAATGCATGAGAAAAAAATAATATTTTAATAATAACAATACACTTTCAAATACCACATTGAGTACATTGATGACTTAAAGTATAGTATTCCCATCTCAGCTTGTTATTTTATACATGTGTATGTATGTGGTACGTTAATGTAAAATGGAAAAAAAAAAACATTCTAACTCTGTGTGTAGTATATCGATATAAAGTGTTAAATTGTAAAAAATATAATAAAAATTAGAGTAAGAGTAAGAACTGGAGACAGCAGAGCAAAGCTTGCTCTTTAGTCTTGCCTTACACATAAATTCAACAACGGAAGTGGCAATAGCGCAAAACTGCCGTGAGACAAGCCAGTGTGAAGACTTGGAGAGCCGCATCGATCCGCAGCCACCATTAAAACCTCTAGGACCTCAGTGGACAACATTGCTTGATAGAAATAACCATTCTGGATCTTTCTTATTTTCTACCTATCTATTTATTTATTGACATAAATGATTTTGGATCTTTTACCTGCAGCTAAATAAAAATTAAACACAGCTAGTACCTGCTGATGGTGAGTTTCTTCAAATGAAAATCATCATACCTTGTGATTGACCAGGGTCCGATTCCTAGCTTGTATTGAGTTTGTTCACTTTGCAACTACCAAATGATAGGATGTATGAAGTGAGCTTCATTAGCTCTGTCGTGTAAGAAACCAGATCCTATCGAACTTAACGTCCTCTTGATATATTAAGAAACCGATTTTGCAATTGTTGTGGGAAGTTGCATGGACTCAAATTTAATCAAGTATATGCTCTTTATTTTATCAAAGAAGTACAGTACATTACATGAGCATGGGAAACGGATGTTTTGCCTTACTCTTTGTGAAGATGATGAAGGATGTACAAAGAAGCTGATGATAGGAAGATGCAGACGGAGTAACTTAACAGGTCAATGCCTGTGTTTATGGCTACCAACTTGCTTCTTTCAAACATCTTAACTAAGAGAATCATGACAATAACGTGTCCCACCTTTGTCTTCAGCTCGTCAAGGGAACTAATTTTCATCCACTTTGGTCTTTCCTGCAAACCAGGGCCTGCATTAGCTGCTTGTATAAACCAGGACAGATTATCGAACAGATACAACAAAAAAATGATAATCCGATCCCTGCGTTCTCAAATTTAAAGTGCCGTTTTCTGCGTATAGGACAAGCTCTATCTACATCTCACTCCAACTGCTCTGCTGTCTAGCTATGAATTATGGCACACCTAAATCTAATTCACGTTAGCATGCCAAGTAAGAGAAGTAGAAAGGCTGCAAAGTGCTGATGCTAATTAGAGTAGATGTGGGCAAAAGGCAAGGGCAAGGAGAAAAAAACTAAGCACCTTCAAAGCAAACATCCCAAACAAGGATGATTTTGTGAGGGCACGGTCGATGCTTGGGGGGAGATCTGGAGGGATATTAGTGATAAACAAACCATATAAGCCCATACCGAATATCAGCATCACTGTCCCGGCAAGGTAAATATCTGCAAGAATAAATGAAAACATCACACGCAATTAATTGGTCAAAGAAAAGGCTTGTGTTGATGATAGAGTAAGTATCAAGGGAATTGTTTTGCATATTACATGCAAGCGTTGTGAGAGTCTTTACCAATAGCTTCCACCAGTCGGAGAACCATCTGTCCGGAATGAACCCCCTTAACACAGCTCGACCAGTAGACTTTGTATGCTTCCGCAACATAAACACAGCCCTTCAATGGCCAAGTCAGGCAAGACAATTAGCCACGTAATTAGTATGTATTGTGTACAGATACACGTTCAAATCTATAATACTCCGGAGGAGTCCAATGAACCGGACAGAGTTGGTTCAAATCAGCTCCTCCAGATCAGAGCAAGATTCCCTAATTAGCTATCTACCAAAAGGCAGCGTCCACATGACACGGACACGGCATCAATGGTTGATGATTTGATTTTAGGAGCACCAGCTAAGCTAGCAGTGGGTTTAGGGATAAGGAATTACGTTAAGAAAGCAGAGCAAGGAACCAGCCAAGGAACCACCGATAGCGAAAAGTGCCAAGAACCGGAAATCGAAGATTGTCTGCACCATTCACAAACATGCATGTCATTAAAACACTAACCTATAATTCTTGTTTCTCATCAGAATCAGACAGGAGCAAAAACAAATTACTCCACAAACCATATACTCCTAGGCAGTAGCAGTATGGAATTGATGTACCCTCTCAATGTTAGATTCGACGGATCGGACAAGGCGGAAAACGGGGTTGGAAGTGCCGCCGGGGCCAGCGAGTGCGTAGTGGAAGCCGGAGTCGTGCGATTCGAGTAAGGGTTTGGGATTACATGGATTTTTATGCGGGAAAGCAGTGTCGGAAGCGGAGGAGGTAGTCGGCTGAGATGATTCCGGGGAGCTGAAAGCGGCAAGAGTACTCCGGCGCACTTTGCGGCGGCCGCCTGACAAGTAGTGAGGTGGTACCTCAACAGAGAGTGGAGAAGCTGAGACTGCAGAAAAGAGAGCCATTGGAGCAAGGAAGACCAACGGTACGTGTGCGCACGCCTGCCCGTGTTTTTCTCTCTATTTGCTTTTTTCTTCGCTCCTGTTTTAGCGAGAATAAATAAATAAATGAATGAGAGAGGGAGAGAAATTGCCATCCGCTGCCTGTCAAGTGTCGGTTTCTTCTTCCATGGCGCCTAGCGAGGGAGGCCATAGCACGTGAAAATGAAGACCCCACGCCCACAAGGGCCACAACACTGGTGGCACGCTTTATTAATTGTTCCGACTTCCGAGTTTGTCATTCTATGGCCGCGTTAGATTTGTTTGGGAATTTTCTTCTGAGGATGTACTTGGGTGGAATTAACTTTTCCTTATTCATCTTGATTACAAGGATTTGTCTCAAATGGTCCTAAATGCAGATGACAGGAAGCTCATTGAAGGCATTACCCTTGCAGAACATTGTCTTCCTTATACCCATTTATTGTTTGCTGATGACTCTCCTTTCTTTACCAAAGCTAGTGTGGGAAATGGTTATAACTTGAAGCAGGTGATATTACAGTGTTGTCAAGCATCTAGGCAAGCCATCAATTTTGATAAATCTTCTCTTTCCTTTTGTCCTAGAATTCTGGAAAATATTTAGGTTTAGCCATTATTTTGGGGCGATCAAAATTTGTAGCCTTAGCTTTCTTAAGAGATAGAGCCATGAACAAAATCCAGGGATGGAAGAAAAATCTCTTATCTTTCTTTGGTAAGTAAGTAATGCTCAGATCTTGTCTCACTGCTATTCCAACTTATGCCATGTCATGTTTTAAATTCCCAAAAATGTGGTGCCAAAATATCCATTGTATGGTTGCTAAGTTTTGGTGGGAAGGCAATAATTCGGATACTAAAATCCACTGGAGGAGTTAGGACTATTTGACTTTACCTAAAGACAAAGGAGATTTGGGTTTTAAAGATTTGGAAGCTTTTAGCAATGTCCTGTTGACGAAGCTTGCCTGATTTTAATTAGTGCTTTTTACAACCAGTTCGGCTGCAATTAATCTAAAAGAGTTAACATGTTAAAGTTCCATTAGGCCTGACCCACCTAAATTTTCATTGGAATCCACCCTTAAATTCATCATATTTACAGTCTACCCTTGGTCAACAAGCAATAATTTGTTAGCCCAGCCGCTCGAAGACACCACGGTACCACCACATAGTCCACACCCAGATGAATCTCCGTCCCCGACCAACGGCCACTCGATGATCTTCGTCATCGACCCACAGCCCCTCAACAATCTCCATAACCGACCTACGACCCCTTGACGATCTCCATCACTGATCAACAGCCGGAGCGCCCTGGCGAAATCTGTTGTTCTTGGCAAGATCTGTCGTTCTTGGCGAGATCCGTCCTCGGCCTATTCCTTCCTTGTCTAAAGACTCCGGACTTGCTAAAACCACCTCCTCTTCTTCACCGTCGCCTCCGTCTCCGACAACACTCAAGTGTATTCAGAACCTCGCCTTCGTCTCCAACAATGCTCAACCTTCAATCTATTGATTATAGGTCGACAATTGAGGTAACTGGGTGACGATTGGGCAGATGGATAAACCAAATCGGAGCAAGCGGAGAAACTGAATCGAAGCAGGCTTTCTTCTTCCTCTTCTGCCAAATTGATACGGCTAATCAGAGCAGGTGAAGAGATCAAAGAAAGCAGAGGAAAGTTGGAGAGGCAAATTCATCTAAAACAAGCTGGTTGCTTATAACGTATTAATGTGGTTGTGTGTATGCCAGAAGAAAAGATTCTAAAAGGAAGTTACTTTGCTGATATTGACTTTTGGGTTGCAGGGAAAGGATCTAAGTCCTCATGGGATTGGGCTAGTATTCTAATTGACAAAGATTTTCTTCATAAGTAGGTGCGTTGGCAAATTTATTATTGGATTTATTCTACTTATGACTCATATTTATTTGATTTTGATGATAACAAAATATTTATGAAAGATTAATGTATTTATTTTAGTGTGCAAGATAATTAGACAAATTTACATGATTTTTAGATGATGTTCATTGTTTCTTAAGTTGTTTGAAGTGTCCCAAGTGTTGCTTGAAAAAGAAGAAATCATCATTGAAGTTTAGAAGTTTAGAAGTTAAAAAAACCTGGAGGTTCCATTTCAACAGGGTGAAAACTTTTATCCTAGTGAAACTAGAGTAGTTTTTTGAGTTCGAGTTGTTCTTGGTTTTGGAACACAAAAACACTCGAGTGAAATTTTTTTAACCGAGTAAAAGCTTCAGTCTAGACTTGCGTGTGAATCTCTGGTTGAAAAAATGTTTGAAAATTCTTTTTAAAATTATGCAAACTCAGCTAGCCACATTGACCAGGTGCTGACATGTTATTAATAAGCAATCTAGCCATTGGAGTTCAAACCTTAGTGACGATACAAGACCGAAATTTCAATCGAGTAAAACTGGGCAACAGAGGCGATTTTCTGTCAAAATTGATAACAACGTTCACCAGTTTTTCATGGGTCTTTTCTAATCTTCTCAATGGTTCTTCAACGTTTCTTTGGTTCTCCAATAAGCATAAAAACATGGATAAACACTTTGGGAAGAACACTTGACAACTAGAAAAGAGAATTCATCTTCAAAGAGCTTAAATTTGAGAATTGCCAAGAAATTGTACTTTCATTTGTATATCTAGCAAGAGTGCTATTGTTTGAGCTTGTAACCTTGTAAATATCATTTGGTGAAATTGAGTTGGTGAGGTTTCTAGTTAGTCTCTAGAAAAACTAGTCTATGAAAACCAATGAGGGAAAGAGTGTTAGTGAGGTTTCTAGTTAACCTCTAGGAAAACTTGTAAGAGTTGGTGGTAGAGAAAGCTACTAGAGGGTGTAAGGTCTTGTACAATTGCAATTATTTAATGAAGAAGAAACTCTCAAGTGGTAAGCTTAAGAAGATGGGTAAGTTCTTAAGAGAAGAAACCGAACATCTATAAAAATATTAGTGTTCAAGCTATTCCTTTCTCTTCTTTCATTTCTTATCTACTTTATATTTTTCGGTTCATTAATTATCAAACCTTTATTGCCCTTTCTTTAGTTTATTCAAAGCATACTTTCAAAACAAATTATTGGACATTTGTGGTAGAGTTTTTTGAGTAGTGCAAGTTTATATAAGCTCTTTTATTTGCTTCTTGACTAAAGGCAATAAAAAATTGTTTTGAAATTTTTTTTGAAACCAACCAATTTACCTCATTCTTAGTTACCACTTGGGATAACATTCATGATGGTAAGTTTGTTCTAGAGTGGAATGATGCCTGGATCCCAGCTAAAGCAAGTATGAACTTATGCCTTATAGCTGTGACCCCATGATAAATCTGGCAAAGTTACAATTAGGACAACTTATAGAGCTTAGAAATTATTCACTTCACACTTAGGGCAGGCTTCATCATCTTATTAGATTGATCATAGTTTATGGAGAAAAACATGGAAAATCAAATGTTGTCCTAAAGTTTAGAATGTTCTCTAGAAAATTTGTCAAAATGGTATAGCAGTAACAGTCAATATTATGGCTAAAAGAGGCATTCCTGTAAAGAGAAATTTACAATTATCCCCTGAAATTTGTTTTAATCTACAATTTGCCCAATTTATTTTTGAAACCCTACATTTTGCCATTGTTTCTTTTATACTATCCGATAACAACTTCTGAAACTGTAATTTAAATTATATAATAGTCATATTCCAGTGATCTTGGTCTTTTCATATTTTTTATAGTTAATAAAAATTTTAGATTATCAACTTTTCCTTTTTCTAAAAGAATTTTTATTCCTATAATTACATATTAATATATTTTAAAAGTCGGTTAGCTGTTAAAAAAATATTAAAAATCTTGAAATTACTGAAACATGATTATTATATGATTTAAATTAGGGCTTTAGAGGTTGTTGTCAGACACTGTAAAGGAAAAAAGATGTAAAGTGTATGTTTTTTAAAACAGATGAGGCAAAGTGTAGGTTAGATCAAATCATAGGGGGGTTTGTAATTCTCCCTTCTTGTAAATCCCACATGCCCTTTTTGGCCCCATGAAGAAACAGTAGAGCATATGCTTCTACAATTTTAATGGATCCACCTAGTTTAGTTTGCTTGTCTTGATTATAAACCGGAAATTGCAGCTGTTAGGACTTTTGGTGAATAGTATCTTGAGACTTTGAATCAGTTAGGGAGGTCTTGGGAGAGAGAAACTTTTGGCCTTTGTAGTGGCCTGTTTGCTGGTTTATCTGGTTGTCACATAATGAGTTTGTTTTTCATCGCAAGCCTATTAATCCCACTAATTGGTTCGCAGGGTGCATACGGCTGTTTTTGAATTTATGGGGGCTCATGATTTGCCACATCACTATGAATGCCGCACCTGGCAGCATAAGAGATGGACTCAACCTGCTACACGGCATTGGAAGATTAATGTGGCTGCTAAGAGGATTGACTCTTGCTTTGGTATTGCTTATCTTCTTAGATATTGGAGCGGGAATGTGCTCCAGGCTGAGGGATCTTTTATTAATGCCTTGCACCAGAAGGCAACTCTGGCGGAAGCTGTAGCCAGTAAGGCATGGACTCCAGGCGACAAAAAACCTAGGCTGTGTAGATGCTATTGTGGAAACTGGGGATACTAATCTCTCAGGAATCTGCTGGACAAAGAAGACTGGCAGATCGTTTCCCCAGTTGCAGATATCAAAGCCTTAGCTTGTAGTACCTTTTCTTGTTCGTTTCAGCTAGTATCTCGAGAAGCCAATGAAAGTGCAATTTGCATCATAAATTGAATGGTACTGTAGAAGAATGAGTTTTGGACTACATGTCCTTCTGTTTATGCCCAACAAACTTTTGCTGATGTAATTTTTGAGCCTCCTTGAGGTCTCTTTAATAAAATTTCATTTTGGCAAAAAAAAAAAAAAAAAAGGATAATATCAATTATCATATTTTATTATAATCACATAAAAACATAAAAAATGATTTTTTTTTTTGTTAATCTCATCAAATGAGACGAGGGATATAAAAACAAAACTATCTATCTATATTTTCCATGAACTATAGAACCTGAACTTGTTTCTCGTCGCAAACTTTTGCGAAAGATGCAAAGTTTAACTAATCATACTAGAACGTTTTGCCACCCCTTCCTAATTACTACACTTATACTGAAAATAATACTTATATTTTGGAATGAAGTTATCAATTTAATACAAATTATCACATATTACTTTATTTCTAATTTTGTAACTATGAAATATTAAAAAAATAACATTTCTCAATATACATAAAAAACTATATTGGTCTGAAATGGGTGCCCATCTTAAAACATTTTTACTGATAAGGTCAATTCATCCGAGACCTTCATGACTCTAAGGCCGCTCAAAGGCCTGTCCTCATTCATCACTGCAGGGCGCGGAGGGTGAGTGAATCCACTATTAACAATGCGATTGAATGATTGGCAGCAGTGTTCGGAACTTCGCCCCATTGGTGACGTTCTTTCAAGGACGGGCTTTGCTGGAGATACCTTTGTCTTGATCATACAACAACATAGTTTTAAAGGACAACTGGATGGTCTCAACGATGAGTTCTCATCTTTTAAACATCAACCGTACAGAGATTAGCTTAGGACACCGAAGAAGACCCTGAATATTGTTGAAGATGCACTTTCTAGAAAGAAAAGAACAAGTGGAATGTGAAATATTAGTGTACACTAGAATTTCAGTTTTCAGGTTGTTGCATCAACTTTTTCCATTTTAGTCTGAATAGCAGGATTTTCTTCATCTTCCCACAAAATAACAGTCAAGTAACACAACCGATGACAATAAGATTCAAGCAGAATTTCTAATTAAACGGGAGGAGCTGGCAAGTCCAGTAGAAGCCAAAATCCGACACAATCATCAGAATCCAAGTCTTCTTGGATGGCAAGGAAATGTAAGCCTCCACAGCTCTTCTTTGCTGCTTCCCAGGCTTCAGCTTCGCTTGTGCTCACTGGAGTTTTCTGGTAAGTTGCATAGATGTATCGGGTAGAGATGCCAACAGACAAAATCAAGCAAGCGCGAGCTGTGTCAGCTTCAATAGAACAGACTTCTAGTCCGTTCATCCAAGCTGAAACAGAACATATACATGCAATTTAAGCCCCATCATGTACACGCAAAGGAAGATTACGGAAATCAAATCAGATAAGAACTAAAGGTATCTGCTGAATGGGAATAGGCAGTGTGTGCGAATTTCCATTCAGCATCCTGCAGACCAAGTTGGGCTACTAGGTCGTGCTGGACTTCGCAGACAGCGGTTGTGCCGTGCAAGAGGGGGATTAGAGAGGGCAAGACGTTGCAGGCAGCAAAAATTGATTAAGAGGAAATGCACCTGCAAGAGGTTTTGCGCGTGAGGACGCGACTGCAAGCCCCGGAATCAGAGTCTTTTCATCAATTTCTATTCCCAATAAATCCAAATCAAGACCAGCACCAAACACAAATCTGCTCTCCAATGATGAGATCTCATCTCGAATGGCTGCAATGCAAGCAACCCCAAAGAAAAATGAGGACAACTTTGTTCGAGAGTGGCATGGCGTCATCTTGTGGAGTATTTTAGTTTAGTGAGTAATATTACTCCTAATATATATATACAAACAAGAAACAAGAGACGCGAGAAAACCGGAACCTGAAAAA
The DNA here is from genome assembly GCA_039654915.1 of Aquilaria yunnanensis. NCBI lineage: Eukaryota > Viridiplantae > Streptophyta > Magnoliopsida > Malvales > Thymelaeaceae > Aquilaria > Aquilaria yunnanensis. The sequence continues at coordinate 79,611,352 of CM077596.1, forward strand.
GGCAACTGGACAAATGCCCATTTCTCCCCGACCAGGTTCTCAGGAAGCTCCATCGGGAAGGGGTTATCCAGAGCTAAAAGTGGCTTCGATCCCTTTTGGAAACCAGGATGCCGAGGGTATACTGTCTCATACCGCTCTTCCAACCAAAGAAGCAGCGCCACACACTGAAACGTGGCCATGAAAAAATTCAAACTCAGTCGCTAAATATGCCCACAGCAATTCTCTTTAAACATAGTGAAATAATTCATTCTCTCATCCTTGCAGCTTGTGGACAGATTGTTCATCCGTTCAGAATGTGAGGACAAAAAGTAAAGGCTCACCCTTTTGCTGGGGACCGGCTTGATTCCAAGCTCTCGGCAGGCTTTCGTAATAATGGTTTGCATTTGAGACCTGCAGAGCACAAGTGATGTGTGAGGAACAGACAGGAACAGTCAGAATGTTGCTGCAAGCAAAGCAATTTTGAACGAGAAGACGCTGGCCTGAAGAAGCGGATTTTGTCCGGCGGAGGGACACCCAAATCTCGAGCGATGGAGGAAAGAGCATCTTTTAAGGTCACACTGTTGATCACGTTGTTGGGGAAGTACTTTGTGGATTGAAGCGAAAGGGAATTGTCGCACACAAGAAGCTCCCATATCTTCTTCCCTCTGGCGTCGAGGATGGGCCTGGAGCAAAAATCCAGTTCCCATTCGGTAACGCTTTGAGGGTCGGTTTCCGGGTCAAGAAAGCTGAGCTCCGCGGTGGGATCATCGAGTTCAGCTTCAGCAGAAACAGAGCTTTCGGATACGGAGTTGAGCCCAAAAAGGTTGAGTCTTTGCTTTCTGGAGGAGAATTGGGGTGGGAGTATGAGACACTGGGATTTGAAGGTCGTTTTAGCAGAGGAAGATGGGACCTTTGGGCTTCTGATTCTCGTCGGGTTTAGGCTCAGAGCAGCCATTGGGGACGACAACCGATGCTATCTCATTCCCGTTTGCTCCTACCAGGCTCGAGACTTTATCGTTATCGCTATCGGCGGCCACTGCAACTCGGCTTTCCCAGTGCGCCTCAGAACTGTGCAACGTACACGGTACACCACACGTGTTGTGGGCCGGGTGCAATCATGGAAGCCCATCCCAAGACCCAACCTTTTAGGTTCGGAGGCCCGTTTTACCAAAAAGATGGGCTCTTTAGAAATTTTTGAAGATGAGCTATTACTAATTATTATTATTTGGGTTAAATTACAATTTGCCCATCAAAATTTAGATGATATTATATTTCATCCCTTCCAGAATTTATTTGATTGTAAATGTGAGCAAATGATTTAATTGTAAAAAAATTAGTGGGTAATGTCCACTACTACGAAAGGTTCAGTAATAGATTTGTCTCTTTTTTTTTTTGTTTTAAAAAAAAAACCACAAAGTAATTACTGGGTCAACAGAGCTTGTGATCTTCTTGACGTTGGCCGTGCTAGGGTATTTGTTGCCAAACATGAAGGTATGGGCCTTGGAAATAGGACTCATGAAATATCTTCGCTGTTGGCATCGATGGTTTGAATTTTGGGAAAAGTGAACGGCCGGTAAACCATTGCTGGTAACCGAGAAAAGGCCAACTCAATCTCATGGTGGAAGAGCGCTATCTTGCACCGCTATTTAGGTGAGTGTTATTATATGCTATCCAACTTCTAGTATTGTTTGGTGCAACATAATTTGACGAGACGGAGGCGGATTCGATGCGGAAAGTGTGGCGCCGATGATGGATTGGAATGATAATCACTACAGAACACTTGCTAGACTCATATCAAGACAGGCCTAGCTCTACACTGAGATGCTTGCTGCCGAAACCATCGTTTATCAGAAGAGAAATTTAGTAAGTGTTTTTCACCAATCCCGACTTCGATTTCTGCATTTTATGACCCTTTCACTCATCTAGTTGAAATCGATTCTTGCTCAAGACAGGTTTTTGGCATATTCTCCAGAACAACACCTTATTGTACTTTAGATCGGTTGGAGTAATTTAGACAAGATAGCAAAAACTACTGAGCTTGCTAAGGATTACCGCTATGATGATATTAATTTCAAGTTTGTTAAATTCCTTGTTTCTTTACTTTTCTCCCATATGATATCTCAGTTTTTTTTTCACTTTAAAAGATCATTTTATTGTCTGGAACCCAGTTGTGGCTGTCTGAGTCCAAGAGTAGCTGGGCATGGATGTTTTGGTACTCGTCTGATGCTAGATCCAAAGGTTTTTCGTTTCTCAGATTCTCAAGTTCAAGTTACATATGTTTTATTTTCTTCTTTCTTTTCCTATTAGGGAAAAGAAAGAGTTCTTTTACGTTTGATGCTACATATGAATTTGGTTGTTGATGCACCCTGTCCTTGCTACACACGTTTCTTTGCTCTTTTCCCTGTTTACAAGGAAAGTTTGTTGGACAAGCTATGCCATTAATTGCTTTGAGTTCAGATGTTCCTGTAAGTGTCAAATGCCGGATTGGTGTTGATGGCCATGATACGTATAATGACCTATGTAAGATCTCTCCCCTTGAAAAGTTGTTAGAGCACTAAAGTTGGATTGATACGTGAATCTTCTCTGTGTTATTTTCTTTGTAACCCTTGAGGCAACTGCTCATTTCTCCCCATAATGTCCATGGGTAATATGTTTACAATCTTAAGTTGTTCTTTTAGGTGATTTTATGTACAAGGTTTCTTCCTTGCCTCCTACTAGGCATTTTATCATACATTCATGAAAGGCCTATTTAAAGGCATCAGTCCTGCTGATAACCGGAGAATTCCTCCCCTGAAGTAATCATTTTACGATGCTTGAGTTATGCATAAAAAAAGAACTCATTATCAATTATTTTGCTTTGTGGTTGCTCTTTTAGATACTTATTTGAAAGGCTGACATATTACAATGTCCCTTTCTTGTGCAGATATGAGTACTTTTATGGACTGGTTTGTGACTTTCCAGATTTGAAGTTTACCATTAATGGAGGTATAAACTCTGTCATGGAGGTAATTTTTGTCATCCCGTCTGTTGATTGCATCCTCAATTTTCTAGCATAAAACAATTCAGTTATTATCAACTCTTATATTATTTTATTGGTGGGCAAGTCAGCATCCTGTGACCACATGATTCTAACTACTTGCTTTGTTGTTTATAGCTCTAAAAAAAAGTTCTGGATGGTGGAAATTTTAGTATAGAATAGGGAGGCTTTGTTAGGTGTTATATATACTGTCTATATATGATCTGAAAATTGTGGAACAAAATCCATCTGCTTTTGTTTCTTATGACATTTAAATTTTAGGTGAATGTGGCTTTGAAGGTAGAAGCTCATGGTGTTATGGTTTGGAGGGCCGCTTACAATAAGTACATGTGATGCACTTTTTTCCTTTTGCCAGATATACTTGCTGTGTAATGCATACCTTCCTTTTTACATGGAAAACTTAAAGGCCCATTTAGTTGTGGATTTTTCTTTCCTGAATACGCTAAAGTAGAACTATGTTGTATAACCATTCTGAAGATGTGGAAAACCTTCTTTTTGTAAGATTTAGATAAGTCCTTATATAAAATGGGAAATATCATTTTGATAATTGTCCATTTTATTAAAATAGTTCTTCAAATCCAAAAAACAAGGTCTTCCACATCCATAAATATATTGTACAACCATAACTTTCTAAGAGAAGTTGGAGAATGAAAATGGAAAGTTTTAGAGGCCCTCATTACATCTACTTTAAGTTTAATATCATGTCAGTTATAACATCTTTCCTTAGTTTTTATTGAGAGCTTGTTTTCATTAGTTGCTTTTTTGGTTGGGAGTAATTGACAAAAATTTCTTTAAAAGCCCCTGGCAGACTTTGGGACACGTAGATACTGTAATTTATGGTGCACAAAGAAGTGGTCTTACATACCAAAAGGTATAGAATGCCAATGTTGGTATTGCATGCACATGCTTGAATTCAATCTCAACTCTTATTATCTTATTGTGTGACATGATTATTATTTAGGTCCTTGACAGGTATCAAGAATATGGGGACTCTGTTCTTCATAGATACGGAAAAAAAATAGACCTAATGGGCATGAAATTGTAAAGGTGGGCAACAATTTCCTTTCTAAGCATGCTTCATCTTGTCTGTGCAAATTGATCTTTTTTTGTATTTACTATTCATGTCTAGTTTGCCATGCAGTTCTATGCTTTAACAAAACAATTTCTGCATGTTGCAGCCTTTACTTAACTTTTTCTACTCAGAACCTAGAAATGGTTTATGGGAGCGCAAAGTTGACGCTGCACTCTTGCGTTGTAAAGTATGCTAAACTGATCTCAACCAAGTAAGTTCCCGGTTATTAATTTTAATTAATCGCCTGATGGTTTTCTTAAGGAAAAAATATTCTTGCGTCACTGTTCAATCTACAAGACACATGGCAAGTTCGAACCAAAGCTCATGGTTATTGAAGAAAAAATATTTAGTCCTAGTTCCATGGGTTTGACTTCTGCTCATGGTTGTTGCCTTTAGGTTGTAAGTGTCTGTGCTTTCAAGCATACACCAAGCTTGTTCCTTTGGTTGATCCCAAAGACAAATTTTGAACAAAATGTATTCATCATGAAGATTGTGAACGAAGTTATTTTTTGGGCTTCTTAAAGTGTACGGTTTCAATAAATTGAAAATTTGGGCAAATAATCACTTTATATAATAATAATGTACATTAATGCATATAACCTTGCCCTAATTTCAAAGACACGATTTCATGCTGCATTTAATAAGTAACATTGTCCGTACGTGAAAACGTACACATGCATGTCTAAAATTTCATGCCCTGGGGCGTGTCCATCAATTGTCAAATACAATTGGACATTCTTAGGCTCTTAATCACTATGTCTTAACTTTCAATCTTGATCATTGTGTAAGACCAATTAAGTTATGTATCTTGACTTAAAGCCTGAGTAAAGGTTGTCAAAGGCGAGCAAGGCAAGCGTCTTCAGCCAGGCGTGCGCCTCTAGCTTGCTGGGTGATTGCTGTCCTGTTGGGTCCATTTTAGCTCCACTGGCGGACAACGTCTGATCCAAGCTGATACGCTAGATGACATCGATCCGCTTCAGCTCCACTGGCGGACGATGTCGAATCCAAGCTAATACGCCGGATAGCGTCGATCCACTTCAGCTCCACCGGTGGATGATATTGGATCCAAGTTAATACGCCGAACAATGTCTAATGTTGTTCGAATATGATGGATCCACCGTCATGGACCATTCTCGGTGACTTGAGTGCCCCAATCTCTCGATCCCCTTGCTGCCTCCTAATCTCACTTATCTAGTGGCAAATATTGTAAATAACCAAAAAACCAAGATCCCTTTCCTAAACTCCCGTTGACATTTCTATTCCCCAACCAATAATAGAACCCCTTTAATTGGATTAAAATCTCCCCCCCCCCCCCCCCCCCCCCCCAAATTGTACTAAATTAAGTTTGTTGAACCAAACTTTATTAAAAGACTTACTTGCAAGTATTTATAAATACAAAAAAAAACCATACTAAAACGTTCATTTCATATAAGGAAGGCTTTTAATAACTGAATTTTATTATTTTATGATAAAATTTCTATCATTTGGTATATCTTCTACCATACTACTATAGACTTTTTTTGTGCGCCAACCTTCACTTGGGCGAGCGCTTTTTTGTGCGCCTTACACCCTAGGCAATACAAGGGTCTAGTGCCTTGGGCGCGCCTTTTGCCTTTGACAACCTTGGCCTGAGCATGATATTTTGTAATCACTTCTAAAAAATTGAGAGCACTATGAGTTTTGGAAGAGTGCTTAGCATGGATGAACCCATGTTCTTTTTTGTCCCTCTTTCTTCTTATAGAGCCAATGAAACAATTTTTTGGTCTCCCTAGATAGTAGGAAATTGTTGTTGGGATACAAGGCACCATAGTAGTAGTAGTTTAACTTTAATGAATACTAGCAATCTGTTATGTGATGCACCCAAGTGCACGAATTTATATAAACTTGTTAATTTTTTAATGAAAATTTGATCTTTATAGGTATGTTTAGGCTAAATTTCAGAATGTAATAGTAATTTATAATATAACATACATGAGCATGAATCAGTTTATTTTTCATATTAAGCACTTCTTGTTTATGCAACAGTTATTTTTTCTGTCAAGTACGTGTAATTATGTTTGTGGTTTTTCATATATTTTAAGTAGGATGATGAAGCCAAATGATCATTTTACTAATTAGTCTGACAACAATGATCATTTTACTATTTAGTCTGACAACAATCATCATTGTACATTGGTTCCAGATGAAAAAAAAAATCCATAAAAATATTTTGGATTAATCTGACGTAATGCAAAATGAATTGGAGCTATATTGTTAAACACATTCTGTTTTTGAGGAATCATAATCTTCATGCATACATCATCTCTTTTTAGAAAGTTTGCCAATGAGAGTTGGCCTAGCTGAATAAGGATCAAATACTTTTAACTCGAAGTGCTTAGGTTTAATTCTTTTTACAAGTAGTCTCTCATTGACACTTGAGTTGTAAGTACCACTATAAGTCTTAATTGCACCAGCGGCATACCTACCTTGAAATGGAAACCTTCCGCTCCCTCTGAACTTTTTTGTATTAAAATATAATGGTAATAACAAGAATCATAAGATCTTCTATATGAGTCCTACTGGAATTTGATAGATATCCAATGATATTAATGATCTTTTTTATACCCAAACCTTATGAACTCTTGGTTTGCCATATACTCAGCTAGAAGATGGAAGGTAAATTTTTATAACAAGTTATAACGCTAGTGGAAATTATTGGAGATTAGTAAGTGAAATAATAAATGACATTTCAATTGCAGAGAAGCTCAAGAAACTTATTACATTGATATTCCAGTATTTTTCTCATAAGAAAAGGTGTTCCAATTATTATTTCCTCCTTCTCGCTGTAATATTTCTTACAATTAAGTTGAAGATTTATTGCAAAAAATTAGTACGTATTTAGTTTCTATGCTGAGTCTGTGTATGGTACTAATCAGTGATTAGGTTTAGATGCTATAGACCACATCAGGAAAAGGCATCCCATAAATATGATATCTCAAAAAGCCACGATTCCTTTAACCCATCCTGTTATACATTACATACTTGGCCGGTCCATCATTTCAAATGTCTTTTGCCTTGCCATAGCTATAGTGTGAAATATATGACATTGTTGTGAATATTGCAGACAATGAAATCATTCCTTGAGGAAACCCTTGTAACAATACTGGAGTCTATGCTGGATTCACCTATTTCAAAAAATGCCATCTGGATGTAAAGATCTGTTTGTGAATGCATGCAATCTGCTACCAGTCCCATACTATGCTAGATACAGAGAAGTGGTTTATGCTTAGATCTCTTGCACGCTGCAGAGATTTTGGCAATGCTAACAAAAATAACATGCATATCATCTTGAGTTTTGGTTTCATCTTTTGGGGAATAGATACCTTGTGCCATTATATGGACAGGAGAAATTTACCATTTAGGTGGAGAATACTGAAAGCTTGTATTGTATCATAGATGTAGTGACATGTTTAATGTCATCATTAGTCATGTCAATTACATACCTGATATGGTATATGAGAGATTCTAAGATTGATTTGTTGGTTATGTTAAGGGAATAGTAAGCAGCATTTAATGCTCAAAATTAGTACCATAAGAGTTAGATTTTATCTCTTGAATTCTCGTTTCTTTTAATGAAATAATTTTTTTAAATCGTTTCTTTTAATGAAATAATTTTTTTTACTATTTTTTTAATTTTAACTCTAATGTATGAATCTCATCAGATCAATCGGATATGAGACTTTTTTAGTTTTCCTTAGATTTAATTTTAGGATTTACTAAATCCACCAAAAATGGACAAGAAAAATTATCCAAAATGTGTCTTACCAAAACCAATTTATCCAATTTGTGTGCCTTACAAGACCTATTTTGGGACTTTATCAAGTTCACTAAAAACAATTTATTTCCAAGTTAATAAAAGGAAAAAATGAAGTAAATTAAATTATTCAAAAAATTCTATAGACATAATGCTTTGTGAACTAATTTTCAAACTGATTCATGGTTAAATAAATAATAAATGAAAATTGAGTAAAAATTAAAGTTAAAGGAGTGTTTTTAATGCCAATTCTGTAAACAGAAAAGAGTTTAGGGCCAAAACAAACAAATATACAAGCTCATGGAGTAAAAGTGAATTTTTTCCTTAAGACAAGAGATTGACTGGGTTTGGAATTGGGTTGAGATCGGGCCATGGTCCATTTTCTTCAATTCAAATGGTCAAAGAACAAAATGAGGCAGTAGATCAAGAAGGGAACACAATGTTATGGGTCACGAAAGGTTTCCTCCCTTTGTTCTAGAGTTACAGATGGTAAGAAATGCATGGGATCGGTGGTACGGCGTGAGGAGGGATGATGGTGGTAGATTGGAGTGGCAGTTGATAATGGACAGGGCTAGACAAGGCGGTGGTGCGTTAGGTAGTAGGGGCAGCAAAAGAGTGAACTCTAGGGTTTCTAGGGAGGGTGGAGAAATAAATAGGGGCTAAAATTTTTTCACCCTTATGCTCAAGAGAGCTTAGGGTTTAGAATTTTTTTCTTCGAGCTTAATTACCAAGATGACTCCTGTACTATAGTGACTTAGTCAATCGCTCCCTGAATTTTTTAGGGGTAAGAATCGAGTCCTAAACTTTGATTACCAGGATAGTTTGCTCATCTGACGTAACTTTCATCCATTTAAAAAAGCAAAAAAACCATATAACTGTCATTTAGGTTTCCTAGTTTTTATTTGTTACACCCTGATATTTTGTCTATTCTACTAGAGCCACTATCTTTAATCTAAGTCTCCACCTCCTTCAAGACCACCACTTCCCTTTTCCACTACCTCCACCACCACCTATATAGCCTTTATTCTTGAGTTATTCGCCTATATTTTATTTCTTAAAATACTTATGTTATAAATTATAATTAATTTTAAAATACAAACTGTAGAATTTTATTTTATTATAAAAGAAAGATGTAAATTATTTGGACAAAATAATTAAAAATACTACAAAGTTAAATTCTAAAATTTATAATTTTATTGGCAAAGTTAAAGGCGGGTTGAAATTTTTTTGAAACCATAGTAATTAACTTGTGGTATATAAAATTTGGGTAAGTTACTAGAAAGAAAAAAATATATTGACTTTTACGAAATTGAATATTAATATATTTTTACCAAAGAGAAACATAGATGTAATAATAATAATTATTATTAATCTTGTAACTTCATAAATGAGATTTATGTAATTTATCCAATCTTTTTCTTATGATGTAATTTTTTATGAATTATTTCTTGAAAATTGATAATTGTTGATGATGCACCTTCTTCGGTTTGCGATCTAAAGGTCTAGGAGCTTGGTTTGTTGCACGAGCACACCTTGGTGAGGGGAGTGTGGAGACCTGTAAAAGATACTTCGACGCTTAAGCCAATAATAATTCTAGTCTGGTACAGATACCAAGAAAAGTGGTCTAATACCTAAATTATGATAATGAAAGCCTTTAAATAGGCTTTTGGGGTAGTGTGCCACAAGGTTTAGGACCATTGGATGAAACGGTTATTTCTTGAACCATTGGATGAGGGACACCTGTTCCCTTATGATCAGACTGGGCTTCAAACCCTTAATGAGCCTAATTTCTTTAAGATAACATTAAGCCTAATTTCCTAAGGTGGGTATCACCATTTGCCCCCTTTAACCTCAACAGGGTGCGATCAAGCTCTAGTAGAGCTTATGATACTTTTTATTTTTAAGAAAAAAAAAGATGAGTAATATTTTTAAAGGCATTCCTTTTTAGGAAAATATTTTTGGAGTGTTCTTTATGAAGAAATATTTCTAAAAAGGATACTTTTTTGAAAATAATTTTTGAAAAAAAAATAAGGCTTGCATTTGCCGGACATATCGCTGCCTTAATTAACTCATATTTCTTCTCCATATGTGCAGATATAACTTTGTTTCTTTTTTAATCGTCACCTCTCCTTTTTACTTTCATGTTCATGACTACCGCCACCGCTATTCTTGAGGCATAGGTTGACCACTGCTGCCTCATTTCTTCTCCCCTTTGGCTGACTACTGTCGCCTTTATTCTTGAGGCATGGGTTGACCACGGCTGCCTCATTTCTTCCTCCCTTTGGCTGACTACCGTCGCCTCTATTCTTGAGGCATAGGCGGACCACCACTACCTTATTTCTTCTCCCTTCTGGCTAACTACTGTCGCCTCTATTCTTGAGGCATGGGCTGAGCAACCCCGCCTCATTTCTTCTCCCTTCTGGCTGACTACAGTCGCCTCTATTCTTGAGGCATGGGCTGACCACTGCCACTTCATTTCTTCCTCCCTTTGGCTGACTACCATCGCCACTATTCTTGAGGCATGGGCTGACCATCATTGCTTCATTTTTCCCTCCCTTTGGCTAACTACGGTCATCTCTATTCTTGAGGCATGGGCTGACCATCATTGCTTCATTTTTTCCTCCCTTTGGCTAACTACAGTCACCTTTATTCTTGAGGCATGGGTTGACCACTGCCGTCTTGTTTTTTTCTTTATTGTTGTTATGTTTGCCAATAATTTGTTTACTATTTATAATTGGCATTATTATTGAATAAATGTGTCATTTATCGTCTCCCAAGGCACTAATTAGATTAGGAAACCATTCCTCTTCCTCTTTCTCTATAAATGAAAGAGAAGGTTGTCCTCATTTTTCACCTTGCTTCTTGAGAACTTCGTGTTTCTTCTTTGAATTCTTTGCTTTTGGTTATGCCGTCCTTTATACCTGGTGGCTTACTTTCTTCGTTTATAGGTATGTTTTTTTTCATCTGAAAGGCTATTTTCATTAGATAGTGGTAGTGAGAGTTCTCTGGGAACCCCCACTGAGGTTACAAGAGTCACTCATATGAACCTGTTACTGGCGTTGGGGTGGGCCCTTCTGAGCTCATAGATATCCCCTATGGCGTCGTAATTCCATTACATATAGTAACTGTTATTGATCCTGGTAATTTTGTTCCCTTTTCGGGTAAGGTGAAAGAAGTATTGGAAAAAAATGCTAGCTTGGGTAAGTGAAAGGTTAGGAAAGGGTTTAGGAAACTAATGTGCAACTGAGATGAAGAATTTTCTAACCCCGAACCTAATTGGGAGGGCCTGTTAGACCATCGGGATATTGCGTTTCCTTTAGAATATTGGTAGGTTGACTTCTTTTGTCACTTTTGTGACGTATTTTCTTCTTACGAAATTCATTTACTTTCTCACGGTGATCGACGTGATGTTACCTTTGCTAATGGATTTTTCCTTTTCTATTGGGATCGATTCAAAGTTGGTTTCTCCTAACCACCTTCCCCCTTTCATTTTGGATCCCCTAAACTATTTTCGGATTCCCCTTTTTTAGTATTCCCCAAATAATTGGCGGTACATAATATCTTTCGGTGGTGTTGCTAAGAACCTTGGTATAGAGCCCATCATGCCCTTATTTTGGTCATTCTTCCGTCTTTATTCCGTCCCTGGTGGTTGGTACAGATTTTACCCGAAGAGCCTTTTTATTTCTTGTATGATTATTAACATTAAGGGTAGATTCTTTTTGCTGAAGTTGAGGGATTTAACTTGGCCATTCTTTACCAAAGCAAAGGTTTTTAATGACTGGGATAAGGAGGATCTTAATAAGATTGTTCCTTCTCAATGCTTTGAAGGGGAAGAAGTGTCCTTCAAATTATTTAAGGAGTTGGTGGGCAAGAATGATCGTGCTTGGACTAATGGATATCTAACCCCAGAGTTACTGTCAACTTATGGTGTGTAGTATTTTCATCCATTATTCATTTTTTTTCTAACTGTTATCTTATTTTCTTCTTTTTTTCTTTGCTATTTTGGGTGAAAATGAAGAAGAAGAAAATGGAAGCCAAAAATTTTATCAAGAAGGCTTTTACGTGTGCTAAGTCTGGTGAGAGGCCATAAACCTCTTCTGAGGTTCCTCCCCCTCCTTTTGTTGTCTTGGCAACTGCTGTTCCCTCTGCCCCCACTGTTCATCCGGTAAGGGACAAGGGTAAGACAAGAAAGTCATGCTCTTCTAGTAGTTTTCTTAACGTTGCTGCGATATCGGAGATGGTTGGAGCGCTCCACATAGATGTAGCTAACTAGTCTTTTCTTTCCTTCGACAGCCTAGTGGCTAATGTTGTTCAACATGACTTTGAGATTCCTTTAGCTGTTTGTTTCTCTTTCCTTTTAGTTATGAACTTAATTGTAGGAAGACATTGACTTTTTTTTGTTGCATGCAGGTTCTTACTAGCTCACTCATTCTTTATAAGCATGCTAAGGCTCTGGATGATCAAAATGCTGGAATCCATGAGAAAGAGAGAAAGCTGGTAGAGTCATCCAAGGAACTTTAACAACTCTGTACTTGGGAAAATGAAATAAATAATCATGAGGATGAGCTTGAGAAGAAGTTGAGCAATGTCCAAGATTCTTTAGCATCTAAAGAAGAGGAGCTGGCATCCCAGGCAGAGGAGTTAAAAGGTGCCAGCGCTTCCTTGACTCTTAACGAACAGGAGTTTTCTAAGGCCTTTTCCCATGTTAAGGGAGCTTATCTTGAAGGCATCAATGATTTCGGGAAAGTGTTCTCATGTTTATCAAGGGATCAATTTGTCTTACCTATCGCAGCTCCCTGATATACTAGATAATGATGGTCACCTAGCATTGGATTCAGTAAACCTTTATGGCTAGCTTCCAGAAGGACTATATGGGCACATTCCGACTAGTCATGTTCTTGCCGCCAGTGAGATCCATCTGAAGAAAAGAAAAATAGGTCGAGGCCAGACTGCATTGAAGTCTTTGAAGGTTCTCTAGTTGGTTCATACCAGCCATCATGTTACACTAGTTGGGTTTTTGCAGTGGGGTACCAATGCCGAGGATATCAATGAAAATTGACATGTCAATTTTGACCCTTTTCTAACAATGTAGTTGGTTTTTATCTTTGAATTTCTTTCGGTTAAGTCATGGTTGTAATTTCTTTTGAAGGCTTGTGACTTTCTCTTAGTTTTCTTAACTTCTTTCATCAATTGTTGTTCTTTCTTTTTCTTTTAATGCTTCATGCCTTCTTAAGGTTTACTTACTTTGTTTGCTCCCTTCGGAATTCGCATTGTACATTTACCTTCCTCTAAGGTGTACGTTTTTACTTGTGGCAATATGTCTTAAGCATAATCATATTATTGATAGTACTTTTTTGGTACATCTACATTCAATGTTTTTGGTATGTCTATACCATCTAAATGCTTAAGTCAATATGCCCCATTTCCAATAACTCTTTCCATGATATAAGGCCCCTCCCATCATGGGTTGAACTTTCCCCTATTTTGGTCTTGCTGAGAAGCTTCCACTTGTTGTAGCATCAACTCTCCCTCTCGAAAATGCTTGGGCTTGATCACGGAATCATAATACTTGGCAACTTTTTCTTTGTAGACTGAAGTTCTTATTTCCACCGTCTTTCTTAGCTCATCCAACATGTCTAGATTGATCCTTAACTCTTTGTCATTTGCTTCTTCACTAAAGTGAAGTTTCCTATGGGTAGGAAGACCAATTTCAACTGGTATTATAGCTTTCATACCGTATATTAAATGAAAAGGGGTTTCTCCCGTAAAAGTCTTGTATGTGGTCCTATGATTCCACAGTACTTTAGGGATTAAATCTACCTACTCTTGAAGTGCTTGACCGAGCTTTTTGCTCAATGCCTCAAGAATTGACTTGTTTACGAGCTTAACAAGGCCATTAGATTGTGGATTTATGAAGTAAGTCCTAGAGTGCATGATGCCTAACTCATCAAGGAATTCAAAAAATTTTCTTCCCGTCAATTAGGTACCATTGTCTGTGACAATTTCCTACAGAATGTGAAATCTGCATATTATCTGTTGTCATATGAAGTTCTTCATTTCTTGCTCTCTGATTTTTGCTAAAGGTTTGGCTTTAATCCACTCAGTGAAATAGTCTATGGTGATTATCAAATATTTCCTCCTTCCGGAGGTCGGTGCAAAAGGCCCGAGGATGTCAACTCCCCACTTTGTGAAAGGCTAAGGTGTATTGACTGGGGTTATTTGCTCTTCGTGCTTTTTTTTTTCACTGGACCAAACCTTTGACATTTGTTACATTTCCCAACAAATTCTACAACATTGTAAGCTAATATGGGCCAATAATATCCTTGGAGAATGAGTTTTCTAGTCAGTGCTTTAGCACCAATGTGATTTCCACAAATGCCTTCATGGACCTGTCTTAGTGCATTGTTTGCTTCTTCCGCTGAAAGACATTTTCCATATGAGGTTGTAAAAGATTAAAAGTACGATATGCCGTCTTCAGACAAATAGTACTTCGTGGCCCTTTTCTCTAGTTTAATTGCCTTCTTAAGGTCCTTCGGGAGTTGGCCTGTGGACAAGTAACTACTTATTGGGTATATTCATCCCACATTTTCACTTTGTGAGATGGCCATGACTACACTTTCATAAATACTTGGCTTTTCAATAACATCAATATGGATATCTGTGGGTGCTCCAAATGCTAAAGCCACTCTAGCTAGAGCATCTACTTGACTATTCTCAACTTGCGAGAAATTTTTAATGATCATATTTCTAAATGTTGCCTTCATATTTTTCAATGTCTCTTAGTTTTTAATCATGGTAGATGCCTTGGCTTCATAATCTCATTGATCTTGTCTGGTGAGTATTTGAGAATCACTTCGGAGTCTTACCTCCTTTATACCTAGGTATTTGCATATTCATAATGCTTTGATGGCCACTTATACTCTGTTTCGTTGTTCGTGGCCTTAAAATTAAGCTTCAAAGTGTGGTCTGTCCTTACCCCATATGGGCTTACTAGGACTATTTTGATGCCACAACCTTTAAAATTGGATCAGTCGTCTGTATGTATTATCCACTCTTCTAGCATTTCCATGGTCTAGTAAGGAGTACACTCAGAGACAAAATCTGCCAATACCTGGGATTTAATGCTCAATCATGGAACATAGTTGATGTCGAACTCGATGAGCTCCATGCTCCATTTTGTAAGTTTCCCTGATAATTTTGGCTTTCCCATGATTTGCTGTAATAGATATGAAGTATGCACAATTATACGATGATAATGAAAGTATGGTCGAAGCCTTCTTGCTATAGTGATGGGCATCAGTATTACTTTTTCCACTTTAGGATATCCGGGCTTTGCCCCCTGAAAAACTCGATTAACAAAGTAGATTGGGTTTTGGGTTCCCTATTCTTCTTTCACGAGAGCTGCCGCCCCTGTTTCTTGAGTAACTGATAAATAACATATAAGGGGTTTGCTTATCATTAGGCTTTTAAGGACAAACATGTTGCCTAATTTGCTTTTAATTTGGTCGAAGGCTTTTTGACATTCTTCATCCCACAATGGATTTAAGTGCCCTTTCTTCCTCAATGCTTGGAAGAATGAGAGACACTTCCTAGTTGATCTTGCCAGGAACTTTCAAAGGCTATGATTCTTCATGCTAATATCTGTATACCCTTAATGTTCCTGGGCAAAGCCATGTCGAGTATTGCTTTTATCTTTTCTGGATTGGCCTTTATGCCCAGATGAGTGACCATGTAGCTTAGGAATTTGGCTAAGCTTACCCCAAAAGCACATTTGGCTGGATTAAGTTTCATTTTATATTTTCACAAGGAACTGAATGTCTCCTTTAGGTCTGCAATATAATCTTGTTTCCCATTAATCTTAACTAGCATGTCATTTACATAGACTTCAACATTTCTACCAATTTGTTTTTGAAAATTTTGTCCATGAGTATTTGGTAAGTAGCTCTAGCGTTTTTAAGGCCAAAAGGCATTCTAGTGAAACAAAATAGGCCTTGGTCAGTCATGAAGGTAGTATGAATTTCATCATATAGATGCATATAGATTTGGTTATAGCCGCTAAAAGCATCCATGAAGCTAAGCATTTTGTGAGAAGCCGAGGCGTCAACCATGGCATCAATTTGGGGCAAGGGGTAACAATCCTTAGGACATGTTTCATTAAGATCTATAAAGTCATTATACATTCACCACCCTCCAGTGGTCTTTGGGATCATTACAACATTATAGATCCAATCTGGATATTTGACTTCTTTTATGAAGACGGCAGCTAGCAGTTTTTCTATCTCTGCCTTAGCAGCTGCTTTCCTTTTTAGTTTGAGGTTCTTCTTCTTCTGCTGGACCGGGTGTCTTCTGGGTATGATGTTGAGTTTATGGGTAATGACTTCTGGTTCGATTCCTAGAATATTTTTTGCCAACCAAGCAAAGACATAACAACTATCTTTGAGAAAGATGATCAACTCTTCTTCTTCTTCTTTTCCAATGGTAGTTCTTACATTGGTCTTCTTGATAGGGTTTGCATTATTAAGGATGATTTATTTCATTGCCTCTACGGGTGTTCCTCTTTTTGCCTTCTGTTAGTTTCATGCATCTAAGTTATCAGGATGGTGTAACCAGGTAATTGCCGAGATTGTCTCTGCTATGTTGGGGAAGATAACTGCCATTCCTTCTTTGGCCGGGTGGGTGATCTTCAATGTCTTGGGTTTGATACGGATGTAAAACTCTTGCATAGTGTAGAATTGAATCAAACCATTGTAGGTTGTAGGCGCATCAATAATCTTAAACTTAACCATATTTGTAACTTCCTTCTCTGCTCTGTCCCCAAATGTTACTGGAAGCGCGACCTCCCCCAATACTAATAGAGGCTCATTTTCTGGTCCCTTGATCTGATGATGGTGAAGCTTGATCCTTGCTTTGTCGAACGTCATCCTTTCAATAATAGACTGGTAGAGAATGCTAGGGGTGCTCCTATATCTAGTAGAAGCTTTTTAACTCTATACTTAGCTATTACCGCATCGACAATAAGCCTTAAGGTTCTATGGGCGATTAAGGATCTTGGGGCAACGTGTTCTTTTCCCATTTCAGAAGTAACCTTATTAGCAATATGATGGATTGTTGCTTTTGTTGGCTTGTTGTTATAGTGGTTCTTTTTCTTCTGCCCTGATTATCTCTGTTCTTATCATCGTCCTTCTTCTTAAATTTGGTGTCTTCCTTATAAGCATCATTGCCTCGATCACCATAGCGCCTGATGTACTTGTTGAGTTTCCCTTCTTTAATCAACTTTTCAATTTGCTCTTTGAGAAACCTGAAATTGTCTATACCATGTCCAACAGTCTTGTGAAATTCACAATAATTATTTGCTTTGGGGCCTATCTATTCACCTTTTTTGGCTTCTAACCATTTATGATATTTTTTGTCCAAGATGGCGTCAAGAATAACAGATCTTGGGGATGTGAGTGGTATGAACTTCACTATTCCCCACCTTTCACTTGTATATTCCTTTTGATGGGGGGTCAGGATGTGGCCATGACCTCCTGTCATGCATTTGCTTTTTAAAAGGCCTTTGGTAGTCTACCTGCGTATACTCCATTTTATGTTATTCCACGCTAAGTGCCACAATGTCCTCAGGATTCATAAACTCTGAGCCTCTTTACAAGAACTCTTGCCTCATTTTTGTGGGTTTTTTCACCGACTCTTTGGAAAATTATGAATTTGGCTAAATTCCTCTAGCCATAAAGAGTACAAACTCATTTTCGGCCAAACTAGGCACCTTCAATATTTTTTTACTGAAGTGGTCTACGTAACTTTTTAAGGACTCCCCCTTATTTTGTCTTATAGCAAAAAGGTGAGTTGGCACTCGTGTGGAAGCTTTCCCCCAAGGAAATAGTCCATGAATGACTTGTTGAGGTCTTCCTACGAACCTATAGATTTTGCTTCAAGACCGGAATACCACATTCACGCATCTCCCATGAGTGTTGTTAGAAAGGCTCGACATATAGCCGCATCTAAAAAACCAGCCAAAGTTATAATATTTTTATAATGGATTAAGTGATCCATTGGGTCTCTAGTCCCGTCATATGGTTCGAAGTGAGAAATTTTCATTTTCTCTAGTATTGGCTCATTCATGAGTTCAACAATGAATGGGTGTTTTCCTTGCTTCTTTGGGCTTGTTCAAGTTAGATTTTGTATTTGCCGCTACATGTGAGTAATGGTATTTTGAGCAACTTAAAGTGCTATTACTGTAGCCGGGTCTGAAGTAATAGCCATGGGCTGCTGCAGAGATGCCAGGTAAGCTTGTTGTGCCAGTGGGGGCATACTAGCTATTGGCATGGAGATTGGGTGTGCTGAGGCAGTTTGATATGAAATACCATGCCAAAAATAATGTGCATAATCCAAATAACTATTATCTCCAGGGTTGGAGGAAAAAAAAAGTCTTCAAAGGCACTTTGCTATTGGTGAGACAGTCCTTGGTAGGAATTTTTGAGATGGCGGGATGGTGATATGCTTGAATGGAGGTATAGGCTACTGGGATGATGGCACTGCAAATGCTAGTGGGATTTGGAGTGACGAGAAAACTTGCCCCTCAGGTGCCATGGTATTAATGGTAGGAAAGGGAAAGGTAGGAACTCCTTCTATCTGACCCTAGATCTAGGTTCCAATGTTAGTACCATCACTGTGGGATTGAGCTCCTTGTGTGTAAGGATAATGAAAGTTGCTCCAAGGCATGGGCGGTGCCTGTGCTTGTTAAGGGAGCTGCATAAAGTACTTACCCATAATGGGCATAACTGAATCTAACTTACTTGTTAACTAGGCATTCATATTTTCAAATTATGTTTTTATGAGAAAAAGGGCATTTTGTATTGACTACATTTGGTAGAAAGGTGTGTTTGCTCTACCACTTTCAGTTTTAAGTGCTTGGCTTGGTGATGTAGATGCTAAGGTGTTGTCTTTTGCTCATTCTACTTCACTGATAAAGAGGGTTTTTCTCGCCATCTTGTCTAAAGGATCTAGATGAGTATTCGGATTCTGCGTCTCCTTTCCAGGAGTACTAGGGTCCAAGTGCGTACTTATGGGTAAACCACGGTGGACGCCAAATAATGATGCACCTTCCTCGGTCTGCGATCTAAAGGTCCAGAAGCTTGGTTTGTCGCACGAGTACACTTTGGCGAGAGAAGCATGGATACCTGCAAAAGATACTCTGATGCTCTAGTCAATAATAATTCTAGTGTTGTGCAAATACCAAGGAAAATGATCTCATACCTGAAATATGATAATGAAAGTCTCTATATAGGCTTTTGGGGTAGTGTGTCCTAAGGTTTAGGACCATTGGATGAAACAGTTATTCTCTAAACTGTTGGATGACAGACACCTGTCCCTTTATGATAAGATTGGGCTTCAAACTCTTAATAGGCCTAACTTCTTTAAGATGACATTTAGGCCCAATGGGCCCCCCATTTCCTGAGGTGGGTGTCACCAATTGTATAATGCACATAAAGTTGGAAGACTATGATATAGGTGGATCTTGATGATTAAAAAGGATTAGATTGGGAGGAAATTAAGAAATATTAAAAATTTTCATTCACTATTTTGGTTTGAAAAATTTAACAGTAAATCAAGATATTTCGGTTCGTTTTATACTAAAATGTGACTAGAACATAAGCTTATAATATATCTTTAAAATGGTCTATAAGTCTACATTAACATAGAAGAAACAAAATTCAATTTCAAAGCTTGAATAAGGAGTTATGCTAATTCTCGCAAGACATCACTGAAATGTCAGGCATTGCGTAAGTCTAAAACTTGATAAATAAACTATATCAATTGGGTGAAAGAAAAATTGTGAATAAATATATATTATAGCTTGACAGATTGTGATTTGAAGTTTTCTACAAAGAGTTATGGCTATTCATGTGAGAATACGCAACTCTTTCAATTTTATTGGTGGTGGGTCAAGATGGATGTTATGGCATTCAAGTTGAACCAATGCTTTTGGAATTTAAATTAGGCGCTATTGATAGCTTAAGGACCTAAGTCATCAATGGTGGATAAGAGGTTTGGCTCAAATTGGGGCTATTGCAATTCCAGAGATGTGAATGTGCAAGTAGGGCTACATTGAGGATAAGGACTTTGATAGTACGAAGAAGAGTTTTAGGTGTAAATGATTAAAATAAAAAACATAGATGACTATATTTAACTGCAATTTAAGTCCCAAAGTTATTAGTTTGTACAATTAAAGGTCTGAAATATTAAATTGTGCAATTAGATGCAGTTATGCTACATAACTGACGGAAAAAAGTCTAAGCTGCTGAGTTAGGTGGGCAAAGTGTCTCGGTCGTCAAAGTTCAAAGCTCGATTCTTAACCCCAAAAAGTTCAGGGGTTTGATATACTAAGTCATTATAGTACATGGGCCATCTGGGTAATTAGGTTTTTTCTTCATATTGTTTTAATAATGACTTCTATTTATAGTGGAAGAGCTGTGAATGTGGTTAATAAGGAATTCGGAGATCAAAATCATATTTATAAAGGTTTACTCTTTTGGGAAGCAATTTGATATAGATACTAGTCCAAGTCCACAAAAACTCAAACTTTGATTTGGTCCTAGACTTTACATGAATTTTCAATTTAATCCAACACTTCAAGGATTTGTAAGATTAGTCCAACATTTAGTAAAATCACCTTGTCTTGCCTAGAATTTTATGAAATTGCTAGAGTTGCCTCAAACTCTTAAAAGTTGACAAATTTGCTTCAAAACTTCCAATTTTGCCCAGAATTTTTTGAAAACCCTCATTTCATACTCAATTTTGTTTTATTTAGCACTCTAAATTAGTACCTAAACAATGTTAATTCGTATTTTATCCCTAAAAATCTATAATATGAAGTCACAACCTAATTTAAATATTTCTAGTCCTACCAACTATCCAAACCCTTAAATAACCAAAATGACCCTAATTATTCTAGTAAATGACTACATCGTCTCTAATTGAACCAAGAAAGTAAAAATGCTCCTAAACTAACTTTGTCAAACATAGGCCTAAAACTAAAATTACTTTCCAGATAAAATTAGGTGTTAGCAAGTACCTTCATTTGCATGTTTTATGGAACATGATGCATGCAAAGACATGACCAAATCTTGTTCCTTTGCATGTTTTATGGAACATGATAAATGCAAAGCCATAATCAAATTTTATTTGGGGCTTTCTTTGAACAATGAGAGTCTTCTGCTATAAAAAATCCTAAGGAAAAAAAGCTCATTTATCATTTTTGAGGATAAAAAACCTTCCTTGTTACCTTTTTAATATAAACCCTCTAACATTTAAGAACCATGGAGAAAAACTTTTTCCTTCTTTCTCATCGAGCTAAGGAGCTCTTTTTGTCTTTTTACAATAGGAACCTTCTTACCTAGGAAAAAAACCTTTTATTTATTCTTTATGACATTAAGAAACTTTCTTTATTACCTCTATAGTAAAAACCTTTTTGAAGTCAAAGAATCCAAAGAAAAAAAACTCTTCGTCATTGCTTACCAAGCTAAGGAACTCTCTTTACCTTTACCAGATCTTATTTCATTTGAGGTAGAGAACTTAGTCATTCTACCACATCTAATTTCCTTTGAGGTAAAGGACTTTATCTCTTTACTACCTATAATTGCCCCTTAGGTAGTTTTTTTTGTCTTTGTACCACCGTGATTACCCAGGTAAAAACCCTTGTCTTTTTACCACATCAATTTTTTTTGGTTGAGAATTTTGTCTCTAAACTATTTCCCAATCTTTTACCCAAAAAATATTCTTATGTTATTTGATGATGAAAACCCCATTGCTAAAAACCAAGAAGCTCATTACCAATAGCACAATCATCCAACATGATGGAACAAATATTTGTCCTTTTGAATTCTTCTCAAGCATGTATGTTTCTCAAGACCTGAACAATAAATATCTTGCATGAGAAATGCAAATTGACCTAAAAACAATCATTTTGCTCAATCATATCGCATTGGAACTTAGGTTGGCATGATAAGGGCTCAGGCATGGCTGTTTGGGGTTCTCAATGCTAAAGTGCATCTAGGGGTGCCCTGGAGTGCTCGTGGATGTTGCTTGTATAAGCTACACTCCCAGTGTAGCTTGAGTTGCTTGTACTTCATGGCTAAATAGTCCTAAAGTTCCAAATCTCATTCACATAGCTTGAATGCACATATTTGAGGCTCTTCAAAGTGAAACCTTTGGTGTTCCATCATTTGAGTTTTAAACCTTTGGTGTGAGTGCTCTCGGTGTTTTTATCATTTGAGTTTTCTCAAGATAGAGAACCATTTCTAACCATTTACATTTTCTAGCAGAGAATCGTTTCTAGACATTTACCTTTTAGGTAGATAATCTTTTTTAACTGTTTACCATTTTTAGGTATAGAATTTTCTTTAGCTGTTAGCCTTTTTTTTAGGCAGATAACTATCTAGCCATTTTCCTTTTTTAAGCAGAGAACTGTCTTTAGTCATTTTTATTTTTTAGGAAGAAAATTCTTTCTAATCATTTATGTTTTTTAGCCTGATAACTCTCTTTAACAATTTATGTTCTTAGGCAGAGAACCATCTATAACTATTTACCTTTTTTTACACAGAGAAGTATCTCTAGCCATTTACCTTTTTTAGACAAAGAATCCTCTCTAGCCATTTACTTTTTTTAGGTAGATAACCATATCTAACCATTTATCTTTGTAGGTGGAGAATTTTTTCTAAATGTTTACCTTTTTTAGGCAGAGAACTATTTTTAACAGTTTACTTTTTAGGTAGAGAACCCTTTTCTAATTGTTTATGCTCATTGGCAGAGAATTCTCTCATGCCATTTTGAGTATGAAGTCATTAAATGGTCATGGTTTTAGCTTAGGATTATTACAAAAGAAAAAATTACATTATCTTTGAAAGCCTCAATTTAACCTCTCTTTAGATGTGACATGGTAGATAATCTTTTCTCATTTAGAACTTTAATTTAACCCATATTACGAGAAAGAGAATTACATTCTCTTTGAAATCTCGATTGTGCTTTGTAGTGAGATTAAAGAACTTGCCTTCTTATCCAAGCAAATGACTGAACTTAGAATAATTTCATGAGAAATTTCCTAAAAGGTGTGAGGTTTAAAACTAGTGAGTGAAATTTTACAAAAACTAGAAATTTTACAAAAATGAGTGAATTATAAAATTAAAAAATTCAAAAAAAATGAGTGAAATTTGAAAGGTAAAGATTCCAAGAAATTAGTGAATTTCAAAAATTAGAAATTTCATAAAATGTATAAATTTTAAAAATGATATATTTAAAAAAATAGTTCCAAAAATAGGTAATTCCACATAATGAGTGAATTTTAAAAATAAAAAATTTAACAAAATGAGTGAATTTGAAAAAAAAAAATTCCAAATGAATGAATTTATAAAACTAGAAAGTCTACAAAATCAGTGAATTTCAAAAACTAAAAATTCTACAAAATAAATAAATCTCAAAATTAAAATTTTTTAAAATGAGTGAATTTCTAGAAAATAGTGAGACTTTATAAAGGACTACTTTGTTCATAAAAGGAAAATTGTTCAAAAAGAAATCTTGAAAATTGAAATTCCTATTAAATATCCGTAAAAAAATCCCAAAATGAGTTTCATGAAAAAATGCTCAAAGAAACTTCTCAAAAATGTGTTTATGATGAAATTTTTTTTTGAAAAATTGAATGACAACTTGTGGATGTCAACCTTTCAAATTCCCTTCCCCCTAATGAAAATGAATCACAATTTCTTTGAGAGTGAATTTGTTTTTTTTTTTAACAAAAAATTCTTTGATGAATGTCCTTGTTGGTACCCTCCAACCTTACCTTTAAAAATGTGCAAATGAAATATACAATATGTATGATGGTGTTGTTGTTCATGATAAATGACTCATGAATTTGGAAAAGTTGATAAGGGCCACAATATGTGAAATGCATAAATTTTGTGGAAAAACTATGATGCATGAGAGATGAGTCACTCCTAGTTTAGATTCAAGTTTAACTCCTTCATTCCTCTCTTTTGAGGTTGTTGTAAACATTTCCTTACTTTGCCTTAGGTTTCATGATCCAAGAATGTGTATAATTTTCTCCTTTTGGTGACCAATATGGGGCTCAATGCCTTAATGCCCCCAATGTGTCCAAGAAATACTTCTTGAGGATGGTTAAGATTGTCTCAAAGTAGAGACGGTATTTCTTGTATGGTCTAAAAACTCACTAAAGAAAGATAAAAGAAAAAGAAAAATAAAATTCAATTAGTATGAAAAATAAGCAATGAAAATAAAATAATTCGAGACTCAAACTTAACTCAAAATTGATTAAAATTGACTAAACAAGAGAAAGCATAAAAATTATTAGCCAACTTGACTAAAAAATGATCAAAAGCACAAAAATAAGATTCTATCAGTGACTAAATTATAACAAGATAAATCTGTAAATTCCAGTAACTAATCTAAAGCAATATTTAGTGTTAAAAGTAGAGTGATTGACTCATACTGTGCATCATTCTCAATTGAGAGTGGGCAAGTATTTCTTTATTGAGGGGATTGACTTAGCCATAATGTAAAAGAAAAAATGCAAGTGAGTATTTAAATTATCTTTTTAATGTTTAAGAAGTTATTTTATCTTTAAAGTTGTAGTTCCATATGCTTGAGTAATTTGCCTTAATGTCTTTAATTTGTTGTAGAGTATGAAAAATCCAATGAAGGTTAATTTATCCATTTTTTTATATGGATTTTCTGCAACTCTTCATTTTTGGGGTATTTTATGGTAATTTTTTTAGCTTATTTCTTCTTCATGTTTAGTTTTAGCTTGACCATGCTTTTATTCTCTTCACTTATATGTTTATTTTCTTATTGTGATATATTTAGGTACAATAGAACTATTAAACAAAATAACTTTCCAATTTTTTAGGCTAAAAATGAAAATCAACCCATGTTAGTTCCTCATTTGAAAAACATTTATTTGTTAACATTTGGTTTCATTTAGCTCTATTTGCTTCATGGTGTTTGCTCGTTTGACATCGTATAAGCCAGTTAGCATTTTATTGATTAGTGGTGTAACTGGTGTCATCATCATCATCTTCAAATGAACTAGATTTGTTGCATATTTTGATTTATTTTCTGCTAGTTCCTTTTATCTTATTGTTTTTTACAATGGGTATAGGTTTGGCAAATGTATATTTATGAAGGCAGGAGCTTCAAATGTCATAAGCTTTGGTTGTGTTGCTTGAGACTTTTGATATGGTATGTTGCCATACTCTTTTCATTCTGATGTTTGGATTTATTTGTAAAACTTGATATTGAAACTGGTTCATTATTTTGATTTGTATTTTTTGAATGACAAATTGTCATTCCCTTTTCATTATTATGACTGGACTTAATTTTAAAACTTGATATTGTAATTGATTCTTCTTATATTTAGATTGTTGTTCATCTTTATAGGTTTTAAGGGTCGTGAATAACATATAACACTCTAGATATAAGTTCTATATAGTGCCTCCCGGACTATTGGAGCCTAGAGCCATAGACCTGGGAGCACTAATATCGGATAGTTAAAATACGAATAGCTTGGCGTTAGCTCTCAGTATTTGAAAAAATAGGTTAATTACATCCATGGCCCCTAAAATTTTATTATTGTACCATTTTAGATCTTAACCTCAATTTCTTGCATAAAAAATCTCTAATCTTATTTAAGTGTTCCATTTTGGACTTTTTATGGATAAAAAATGTTAACATGGACTGAAAATGCCACAGTAGCACAATAAATCATAAACACCTACCCATATATCAAGTAGCATCGATGATGTGGAAAAGGAAGGAAAATTGAAAAGAAAAAAAAAAAAAGAACCCAGCCCAACATCTCTGCCGGCCACTCCCTTATCTACCTAGACCTCTCATTCCTTTTCCCTACCTCGCTACCTTTTTTGCCCTCACTTGGACTCCTTTATTGTTGCCGTTGACAGCCATTTGGTGATGCTATAACTCGTCTAAGAGACGACATTCCCTTCTTTATTATGGTTAGACTTAATTTTAAAACTTGATATTGCAATTGATTCTTCTTGTATTTAGATTGTGAATACCATATAACACTTTAGGTATAAGTTCTATATAATGCCTTCCTTCAAGCTTAACAAGCCTTTGGACCGTTGGAGCCACAAACCCATAAGTACTAATATCAGATAGTTAAAAATAAGAGCAACTTCACATTAGCTCTTAGTTTTGTAAAAATGGGTTAATCACATACATAGCTCCTAACCTTTTATTGTTATACTATTTTGGATCCTAACCTCAATTTCTTGCATAAAAAATCTTTAACCTTATTTAAGTGTTACATTTATTACCTTTTATGGATAAAAAATGTTAATATGGAAGGAAAATGCTACAGTGGCACAATAAATCATAAACACATACCTACATATCAACTAGTATCGATGACATGGAAAATGAAGGAAAATTGAAAAAAAAAAATAAAAAATGTAGCCCAACATCTTTACCAACCACTTCCTCCTCCACCTAGACCTCTTCTTCCTCATCTCTCCCCCACCTTCTCTTTTGCCATCACATGAACTCCTTTATCATTGCCATTGACAAACATGTGGCAAGGTTGTAGTCCATCTAAGTAGCCCATCGCTCTCCACCATTGTACTCACTTTTGTTGACTAAGCGTTCGCCATTCATCCCTACCTCCCTTTGGTCCGGATCTTAATAACAATTGTGCCATTGTTTGAAAAATTTGCTAGCCTGGGATGCATGTTTTGTTGCCATTATCAGAATCATCGACCTCAAAATTCATCGATAGTTCCACAAAATCGCAGTTTACATAAACCCAAAATTGATTGTTCAGTTGGGGATTTGATTAAGATGAGCGAGAAGTAGCAAATGAAGTTATATGACGAGTAGATCACAGAGCTGTGATAGATTTTCCAGTCCATCGATCAGGACAACGATGACAGCCTGACCTAGTTGGAGTTCTTGGAGTTCGTGGTGTTGGTGGCGCTAGAGCTACTGCCTAATAAGTCTCCTTACTGTGATTAGGAAACATGAAGAGGGCAGGGTTGAGGGGGAGGCGGGACCTGCCACACTCGGTGTCACCTAGGAGTCTATATGGGGGCAAAAAAGGTGGTGGGGAAGGAGGGGGATGGGTAGGTGTTTATGACTTATTGTGCCACTATGGTATTTTTCATCTCCACTAATATTTTCTATCTATAAAATATTTAAACGAGATTAAGAATTTTTTATACAAAAAATAAAAAATAGGATCTAAAATAGTATAATAATAAAAGATTAGGGACCACATATGCAATTCGTCATTGCAAAAATAGAAGCAAAAGATAAAAAGCGCAAGTTTAACCATCTAATCCAAATGAAGTATCCAACCCAACCCGGATGTAAATACAATACTATGCGCGGTGAAAGCGCAGTCACAGAAAGATGACGTTGGAATAACGTCACAATTTTTTTACTTACATGTCGTCTGACTTCTGAGCGTGAATGAGCGATGCCCCGATATCGGAGGCCGAGAAGAGAAGAGAAGAGAAGAGAAGGGCAATTGGAAATTAGGAATGGAAGAAGCAGATGTCGACCTGGACACCGACGCCAACACTATGCCTATGCGTAGTTACATAACCAGAACCAGCTGGGAAATCGCTTACGGTTCTCTCTCCGATTCCCTCACTTTCGACTCCTCCGCCGCGCCAATTGCCGACGCCGACGCAGTCCTTTCCTCTCCCAAACCTCCCCTCATCCTCCGTCCTGGTTCTCTCCATTCGCCCCCCTGCGAGATCACCGGTAAGTGCGCCTTCAAAGTCTCTCTGTTCTCGGTCCACAGGGCTATGGTTTAATGGTTGTATTTGCTCATATTCATAACCTAGGTTTCGAATGCCTTGCGCATATCGCCCTTTGTCTTTCTTTCCACTGAGATCAGGATTTTGTTGTTTGTTTTTGGGCAAGTGATTTACGTTTTCTTTAACATGTGATTAGAAATATTAATGAATTTAGGCTCTGGATTGGCTACGAGCCTTCGACTGTTGCTAGACTACGCTTTGATATAGAGGATTTATTCAGTAGTGGCCCATCTATATTGAAGACATGTTTTAAAGAACAACAGTAGATCAAGTATTTGTCCTTCCTAGCATATTCCATCCTCCCTACCAAGCAAAGCTTCTGTGTTTGTTATAAATGCCTTATGGCATGACAAAAGCAAGTGTCTGTTCTGCTTTAGTTACTTTTTCTCAGCAACATCAAGTGCGGCAAGTCTATGTACAAAGTACTGCTCGAGTTTATGAGATATACTATGCACCTAACATTGAGAGTGACAATGAGTACCTCTGTACGGTTCGATGCGGAGTTGCCATCCGAGATGAAGAAGTGCTTCAGCCAAACTGCACTTTGGCAGATCTCAAAGTAGCTGATGAAGAACTTGATGAGAAGAATGTGAGAAGGGGCTGTAGTTCGAGTACAAATGAGGATGGCTGGGTTGAGGTCAAAACACCTAATAGTGTTTCTCTTAATGATAATGGAAACTATTCCTCAACAGGGAGTGTCAATTCAGCAAGAAACTTGCAGGTAAGACTTTAGTTTCTCGTAGATTTATTTAGAGCTAGTTTTCTTCCTTTTCTACCCTTTTCTTATTATTTAATTACTTGCATCTCTGCTGTTACAGTTGGTATGAGGTTCATTTCCTTAATCATCCCTTTTTCACTTTCCCATGCCATTTGTGATGAGGACTAAAATTTCTATTGATTATATGGATGGAATACGGAATAATGTACATTGGTTTTGATAAATACAGGAAACAAGTAAAACATAGCTAAGGTAGTGACAACTGGTCAAACTAAGAGATTGAACAGGCTCTAGAGGTTGACTAGGATTAATATGATGATGACCTGTAAGAAGCATTCAATTGAAGAGTTAATGAGATGTTTTCTGTTAAAATATTGTGAGCAGTCATTGATGATCCTAGATGCTGATTGGATTTCCTCATAAACTTTGATCATCATTTGCTTTTCAGTAAATCTATTTCTCGAGGTAAAAGAAATTTTCAAGTATTGACTTCCAAAGGAAAAATAAAATCTCTTGTCTACCTTCTCGTATATCCTCCAGATGCTGTACTTTCACCAGGAGAATTTAATGCATATTTGATCTCAGTATCCCATGCCAGGGGCATTATCCCTTACTAACTAGAAATTTTGCAGGATTTCTATGAGGCTACAGCAGAGATTGCTGATCTAAACCCTTGCATTTCCATTACGCTCCGTTTACTTTCACTTCAGAACAAAGGCTGTGTATTTGTGGATGAAATCTATGTATCCGCTGATATGGTTGATTTGAGTGCTTCAGAAAATAAAGCTGGTCAGAGTGGTGACACAAGTGCAAGTTCTTACATGGCCATGCACATGCTTGTTCCTACACTCTTGCAGCTGTCTAAAACAAGAGGACTTACCCAAATTCAAAATGAACAAGTCTTAGCCAAAGAAAAGGAAAAGACGGAGGGAACTTTGCCAAAACCAACTGAACAGAAAACCTGTTCCAGTACAATTGAGAAAGAAGAAACTTCCTGCCCAGCAAAGACGTGTGACATTAGGGTGGCAGTTCCAGGTTGTGTGGAATTGAACCAAAAGGAATTCCACCTTGAAGTTTCAGATGGAATAAGCAAGCCAGCTGCTTCATGCAATTCCATTGAAAGGATTTTGGATCAACTTGTTTCTAGGGTTACCAGACTAGAAGATCTTTTGCTGAAGTTTGAGGATAACATGTTAAAGCCTATAAGCAGCATGGATTCTAGGCTACAGTATGTAGAGCAACAAGTTGTGGAACTCTCCAGAAAGTCCAAAAACTTGGGCATTAAAACCTGCAAGAGATATTCTGCTCCAGAGTTCTCCTGCCTTGATTCTAATGATTGCCCATTGTCTAACATTGATAATGAATGTTCTAAATCTAATTTATCCGCATCAACTGAGAAGGATTTTGCTTCATCGGTGCATGATGAATCTGTTCTTATGGCTAACACTACTGAATCATTTCAAACTCCTGTGGTCAAGGTGCCAGAATTCCCAGATGATGGTGATGATGATGATGATGAAAATGACATGAAAGCAACTGATCCATTGGGGAGTAAACCAAAATTATTGATTGATGATGCTCTCGCATCTGCGCTGTCTGGGTTCATGTCATCATCCTTAAATGAACCTCATAGATATACACAAGCTCTTGTTGTCAGAGCCCCTGATTTTTCAAGTGAAGATGATGGTAATACTAGTGCAAAAATTGCTTCAACACAATTAGAATCTAAGATTTCTTCGAAGCTATTGAACTCTGGTGATGGAGCTGACAGCTTGGATTACGTGAAGGATTTGGTTTCATCTTCCTCAAGTTTTTCAACTGAAAAGACTCCAGTGGAAGTACAGCACACTGGTGTTGATATTCCTGAGCACTCCCCAGGAACAGCCAGAGAACCTATGGAAAAGTGTCCGCACAACAGGGAAGGCACGAGAGGTTCAGGCACAGTTGCAAAGAATTCAATTCTTCCTGTCAGTGATGATCATGATGCTGCAAGAACTGATGTCTCTGACATAACAGATGCTAGCAAACAATTAGTGGTTCTTGATGAAGCAGATATAATGAAACAGTTTCTGAAGAATCAAACCCTTGACACCACTGATACTACACATGAAGCAGAAGCTGTTCTGAAGTCTGAACCAAAAGAGGAGGTTGGTGGTGAAGTTTCGAGAAAAAATATTGTACAGGATGTCCTGGGAGATTCTTGCTTGTCATCTGGGTTGGATTTTGGGACTTCAATTCTAGACGTGAAATTTGACTCTCTCGACAAAACCCAAACCAGGCAACCCCTTGAGTTCCTTCTGGGTGATATTCCGATTTCTAAGGATTATGAGCATGATGGTGGTGTTGTTGATCAAAGTGATCTTATTTTAGTTACTGCAGGAGGGAGGGAAAGCGGTAGAAAACTGTCAACGGATCTAGACAGTATGCCTTTAAGGTTGGAAAGTGGAAAGCGAGATGAGTTTGAGGATGAAGCATGTAGGAGAATGGAAGCGCCATCATCCAGTCTTATTTGAAAGAAGAGACACAACCTATATAGAAGCTGTAAATATGTGGCCTTTCCAGGTTAGGCATTAATCGGTGATCTTACAAACGTGAATCCATGATGTTTAGGTTTTAATTCTCGTAGCTGAACTGCTTTAAGATCATAAACTGAACTTGCAAAAAAGGGGCTGTTGTTGAGATACAGGATTATAGGATTAGCTGCTGAGCTGATTGAGATGTACACTGCACTGGTGAATGTGACTCACAGTTCTAATGAATAGGACCTGAAACGAAAGTCAAGTGGCGCAATGCGGAGAAACAGTTCCTATATAGCTTGGGACGATATTAGAGCAGGAGGCTTTGGTGATTTGATCTTGTGATTGCTCGAGGCTGACATCTTGCATGAAAATGTCCTCGCAATTGGAGCAGTCATATTTGATGGCAACTTCGGAAGCACTTGTGCCCCTAATGCTTTGGTAGAGCACATTGTTCACTTGCACGGCGGAGCCTTGACGTGGGCACGCTGCCCCTTTGTCGCAGTAGTTTTGGTCGATGATTATGGGATTCGTGACATTGTGCATCACCACGTTTCGGAATTTGATGTTTCTTGCGTACCCATAGCCTCCCTGCGATTCACACGATCAAATTAGCTAACGGGCGCAAATAATGTGGACGGGAGTGGAGTAGTTCATATTTTGAGCCTAAGTACCTGCCAAGTCTTTATCCTGACGCCATTGGTGGTTCCGAGAAGTATCGCCTTATTGACCATTACATCTGAAACATACGCAGCAGAATTTGCAGCCCCCAAGCTCCCAATGCTAGCCATTTTAATTATTGCTTTGTTTTTAATTAATGGTTTTTATTTATAAATATTTGAGTAAATACGAAGGAAAACTTTCGCACCTTATTCCATGTCCCGGTCCGCATGTGATGTATGTTGCAACGACATTTTTGGAACCGCTCACTATAGAAATACAGTCATCACCTGCAGTGCGTGCATCCAAAGATAAATAAAGCATACACCTCCGCATGTACTGGTTTCAATTGCAACAGAATTAGTTATTCTCGAAAAAATTTAAACTGCAACCAAATTACTAGCTAGTAATTACCAACCAGTTTTTATTTGGCAGTTGGAAATTTTAATATTTTGGGTCTTGACAACATGAATGCCATCTGTGTTGGGACTATTTTCTGGAGCTGTTACCAACAGATTGGTAACTATCACATTCACACATTCTTGGAATGTCAAATGCATTTGCTGTGCGTTTTGGAGCCACAAGCTATCTACTACTAGCTCATTACATTGGAGGAAAGTCACGGCCTGATCAATTTGACAAATACATGGATTAGCAAATGTAAAACTAATTCATTTTAATTTATGTTAACTTAATCCAAAATACTTTTATATATTTTCCGCCCACAACTAATTTTATTTGAAAGTTAATATTATATAAATGTGAATAATCATTTCAAAATAAAATTTTACCATAATGTTTTTAAATTTTTATGAACTTTTCTTTTTCAATGCCCTAAAAAAGAAAAAAAAAATTAAAAAAATTAATAATATCATAAAAATTTTATGATCAATGGATTATTTTCTAGAATGTAAAAATAAAAATAATTTATTTTGAATTAAGTTGACTTAAGTTAAAATGAATTAACTCGGAGAGGAAAAGATTAAGAACTCACGGTTGGTGCCTCCTTGCAAGGCTGCAAATACATGCATTGCGTGCCACAAGAGAAACCAATTGATTGTCAGACAGTTAATCATTTGATTGTCTAAAATTGCATATCAAGCAGTACTTAAAAATCAGAAAAAGTCAAGGGTAGGAGCCTAGCTAGCAGGAAATAACAACATGGGAATCGAATGAATGAATTACGTACAAGATTAGGGTTGATTTTGCAGGAATTTTGCCACCAGGAGTGGCCATTGCCGTCGATGACTCCACCACCTTGCACATACAGATTGTCGATGCCAGTGAAGAGAAGCCAATGGCTCCTATCGTTTTGGTAGTCAAGGGGATCGGCACTGGCCTTCATCTTCCCGTAGATCTATATACACACCCATTCATGTTGAAAACAATAACAGATGATCTATAAACATGCATGCAATAGTATGTATAATGTGGTAGGTAATTGCCATGGCTGCTGGGTTGTCAATATATATTTGAATGGTGTTTGTTTGGAAGAGAGCAAAATTAATTAAGAAAAATTAAAATATGTGGGCAGCTGTAATATGGATCATAGTAACAAATACTCTATGATAGTGACCTTGAATGTAAGGCGAGAGGTGCAGGGGCCGGAGAAAAGGAGTGGTTTAAGATGATAAATCTTATCCTTTGGAACCACCAGAACGGAATCAGGTGCAGGAGAAGAGCAAGCTTGCTTCCAGGCGTTTAAGAATGCCTGACAATCATACAAGCTGGCCAAATAAGTAATTGAGTGTACTTTTATATATCTATACACACACGCACATTGTATTAATATATATATGTACCTTGGAATCATCCCTTCCATCAGCTTTTGCTCCAAAATCATCAACGTTGACTACGTTTGCAGACCGACTGGTAATCATAATATTATTGGCAGAACTGGGATGCTGCAGGTAATTCTGATTGCTAGTCCATCTCTTCCTTCCTGTTGATCTTGTAGTTCGCAGCTGATGAAAGTAGTGCCTGTGCTGCTGATTGTGATCAGACAACAGGAAGCTGCTAGGCCATGTTAACGGGTAATCGTCCCCTGGTTCTGAATAACTTACACCACCAGTCCCACCAAAACAGATAACCATGTTCACCAGTGACGCGAGTAAGAAGCTGCTCATTATCAGAGGAACACTAACAAGCCTACTTTCTAAGGACGAGTACATTTTCATATTCCAGCCAAAGTGTAAGAAATTGTTATTTATGCTAGCTTAGCTATAAAAATTAATGATCAAGGCTTGTAAGGAGAGCTGTCTGTACACACATGATGATGGCAGCCGGAGCCAGAAAAACACACTTGATGCTGCTGGAACTGGAAGGGTAGCTTGTGCAATGAAAGAGCGCCGGCCATAGATATATGATCCTTCTACACAGTGTAATTTATCATCTAGCTATATATACTATATGTACAACATGAGATCAATGGTACTATTTGTTCATGACTTTGAGAGTGGGAGAGACGGAGAGAGATTAAGCAAGTTCATCTAATTTGTAAGTTGCTAATTACAAGAGTTATTAGAACTCTGTATCTTAATGGATGACTTTGATGGGCTTGATATAAACTTGGCCGGCTGGTTGCCCACTTGTTCATCATTTTTCTTGATTAGCTTGCCTATCGCTTTCACTTCAGTTTGTTTTGTTTTTTCAAACCCCCCTTCGGTTTACCAACACACACAAGCACGCTAGCTAGCTCCTCTGACCCCTGCACCCATCTCGAAAGTCATAAGGTTTTTTTTTTATTTTTTATTTTCATGCTACTCTCGCTTTACAAATAACGTTATCAACAACAAGGTGGTAGTGGTACTGGTAACACGGTCCTTTAAAAAAAAAAATCGATTTGTTGTACTGTATTTTCAGCAAGGGTTGTTAATTAATGTGGTACTGGTAGATGGCCAGCGCATATCTGACTGGAGTTAGTCCACCAATCCTGTTGAAATTATTGTACCTGCCATTGCCAACATAAGTGTATTTATCCACTTATTTTAATAAATGAATTAATTACCCTTTATCCAAGCCTATTATGCACATATATCTAAATCCTATACACATATATCTAAATAGACAATGGTGACTTTCCAAATTTGCCCTACTATCCCAAACAATTCTCAACGCACCCCTAGTGCATAGATTGCGCTTTATCTTCTCTAGCTGCCGATAGCGGGCGTTTTCTAAATAACGAAACTCCTTCAACCACTGCAACCATGAAATATTTTTTTCAGTGACATCAATGTCATCCCATCAACAAATCTAGGCGCTTTTATCTAGATCTGTCATTGTTTATCTAGATTAGAACCTGATAAAGACATAGTAGCCAGATCTAGCTTGTGCAACATCGTCTTCTCCACTCAAGCCTCGGTTGGGCCAATGGTAGTCTTACAACACTGTCTCTGTGTGCTCAACCCCACCAGGGTCATCGTCGCACATTTTCCTGCTGATTGGGTTCAATGGGTGATGATGTGTGTCCGGTCTCCCTATTATTCTGTTGTTTTGAATGGATCTTTGTGCGGTTTTTTTCATGGGAACAAGGGTATTAGACAGGGGGATCCTCTATCTCCCATTTTGTTTGTTATTGCAATGGATTATTTATCTAGAGCCTTGGATAAGATGTTTGATGAGTGTTATATTGAGTATCACCCTAAGTGTAAGCGTATTAAGCTTTCTCATGTTCTATTTGCGGATGACATTATGATTTTTGCCAGAGGTGACCTTAGTTCTGCTAGAAATCTTTCTCATTGTCTGAAACTTTTCTCCCAAACTACAGGGTTGCATATTAGTTTGGATAAAAGCCAGGTATTTTTTGGTGCTGTTTCACCGGAAATTGAGTCTAAAATTCTTTCTACCCTAAACATGCCGAAAGGCAACCTTCCATTAAATACCTGGGAGTGCCTTTGGTTGACAAAGGTCTTCAAATTCAGCATTATAAGCCCTTGGTAGAGAAAATCCTTTATAACTTTAATGGTTGGTCTATAAGCTTCTCTCTTATGCAAGAAGATTGCAGCTTATTAAAACTGTTATCTTTAGTATCCAAGCTTATTGGTCAAATATTTTTTCTATTCCTAAAGGGGTGCTCCATTATTTGGAGAAATGTTGTAAAGCTTTTCTTTGGACAGGTTCGACTACTGGTAGGAAATTTCCGGTTGCTTGGACTAAGGTTTGTGTTCCTAAAAGCCAAGGTGGCTCAGGTATTTTCAGCTTGATAGGCTGGAATATTGCATCAAATGGGAAAAAGCTTTGGAGACTGATGAATGATAAGGAAAACCTTTGGCTCCAATGGATCCATGCTTATTATGTGTGTGGTTCCAATATCTTGGAAATTGTTGGTACGGGTGATGCCTCTATTTGTTGGAAGCATATTTTAAAGGGAAGACCACATTTCTCTGACTTTGTTCATGATCAGGTGTGGGATTGTGTTAAGAATCATAAGTTTGTTATGAAAATTGCTTATTTGCATGTGGTGGAAAATTTTGATCGAGTGAACTGGGGATCACTAGTTTGGAGTTCTATTCTAAAATTTTCATTTGTTTGTTGGTAGGCTATGCTAGATGGATTGCCTGCTTTTGATAGATTAAGTAAGTACATGGATGTTAAATCGTCTTTATGTCCTCTGTGTCTTCGAGTTGATGAATCCAGGAATCATCTCTTTTTCGAATGCTCTTTTTCCCCCTTTTTTTTTTTTGCGGGAAGCAATGTGCAAACTCAGATTGAGAGATGCTTCCAGCAAATGGAACAAGTTCTATGACTAGTTCGTTCGTGTGGTGAAAGGTAAATCAATAAAGTCTGCAATTTGTAGAGCCTTTGTTCCTGCATTGGTTTATGTTATTTGGCAGGAACGAAATAGGAGAATTTACCACCATAGGTGTAGAACACCGTTGGTACTTATGAGGATTATTGAATCTGATCTCTATATTAGGTTTGGATACTCGTTGGACAATATATTCTAAGCTGTATTACCTGATTTTGCTGTAAAGCACAGGTTTAGGCTTTTGGTTTATTTTATTTTAGGGTAGGCTTTGCCTTTTCTGTGTAGGCCCCTGCCTTTATTTTGTAAGTGCCGTTAGAATTTTTTGATGAAATGAATATGTGCGCCTTCCGAGGTGTTTCCTAAAATAAGAAAAACCATTTTACCACTTTTAAATTGAATTTGTGTTGTTTTAAACATAGACAATAAGGGTTTCAAAGAACAGATGCAGTTGATTGTTTGTCTCAGCTATCATCGTAAAAAATTATTCAAGATGCGCACAATTTCAAGATCTGTAGTTGTTTGGCTGTTTGGATTTGGTTTTGTTGGTTCATTAATTGCCTGTTGCACAATTTAAGTAGCCAATGGATGATAAGAGATGATTTTCTGGGTATACAGTTTTAAAAAATTGGTTTAAGCGTCATAGATTGTTCACGATTTGTTCTTCTATAAGTTCGTAAAAATTTTAGATCATTTTGCTCAATTCACATTGTTTCCTGGGCATATGGTTTGAAAGTTTAAAATTTTTAGAATATTTTACTCAAGATTTGCTCTTGGGAAGCTTTGAAACTTTAACGCGGTGATTGCAAACTTTGCCGCACCTGCAACTGGGCCGAGCCCGGTCCTCGTGACCCAGGACCAGGAACGGCCAGCCAGGCTCGGGTCAGGCTGACCCGGTTCCCACCTCTAGCTGTCACTATCACATGTCCGGGCATGAACCTACATGGCGTAAACTGCATTACTGATCCCTAAACCAATCACATTGTCTGTCCCCAGACTAGAGAAAGCAGGAACATAGAAGTATTAAACCATGAATCCAAATGCAAATCAGCTGTCTGCCGTGCGTTGAAGTGTTAAGGAAATGACATGCCATGCTAGTGAGAACGAATTTGCCATGTAAACATGCCTCTAGTTTCCTCGCCAAACTATCTTTTGTCAATTATCCCTTGGGTCAGGTTGCCGCCTGATTTGTAAGTTGAGCAGGGCAGCCATATCCCACAAACCCAATTCTCTACTAAACCCAGGCAGCGAGGTGGTGTGGTTTGGCTGGCTTCACTATAGCAAAGCCCAATGTACCAATAGCTGTTCCTAGTTAAGGGAACATGCCCTCTAAGAATTCATCCAAATCCTCATTTTCCTTGCTTCTCTTACTCGCACCTGACCACAAAAGCTTCTTTCCTGAAAAACAAATAATTAGATTCAGCAAACTATACGCATTTAGATCATATTTGTATTTAAAAAAAAAATCTGTTTCAGCATTATATGCTTTTTTCTTCAAGTTGGTGAAAGTTGGAGTCAACTCTGCCATTGCCCACTTAGGGCCTGACTATTGTCAGCTGGATGTTTTGATGGTTTTGGGTGCAAGAAAATCAACCCTGCATTGCTCTTCGCTGAAAAACAATATTCTAATATCAACGTCTACGTAGTTACCATGCCACTTCCCTTCAAGTTTCCTTTCTTTTTTTTTTTTTTCCTTTTCTTTTAGTTATTTATTCTTGAAAACACTGCATGGGATCTTGAATAACAATATGATGCGGCACTATAACCTTCTTACCTTTTCTGTTCTCTCTACTTTTTTCATCCTCCTCGTCCGTGTCACTGCTGCTTCTTGACTGATCCCTGAACATCAAGTCATCAACTAGGTGTAACTTACAGGAATTTTTTTTCTTTTTCTTTTTTAAAAAAGGAAAACACCAAAACTTCTTCAAATGCTCTCTCGATGACCTGATACCTCTTTCTCTTTTTCTCTTTGCTCAGTCTTTCACCAGACTGTTCCTTCTCCTTCCGCCTTTTGTAGTCAAGTTTTTCAGCACAACTACGTGGAAAAATATGGAATGACAAATGGGAACAGCGACACTAATTCTGCAACTTTAACAGCCCTACTTTCACAGTTCAAAATAGAGAGAAGAAAAAAGGAAAAGGATGGGAGGCGGGAGGGTGTGTGGCAACAAGATGAATAAAAATTACTCTTCTAACAACATTGCTTACTTTCCACATGTAACCAACTTCACAAGGGCTTGTTTGTTTTCTCCAGCCTCAGAATAGGAAAAGTTCACCTGAGATTTCAGCAGATTGATGAAACCTTTGATATTGCAAAGAGAAGCATGTACAACTAAGAAACATGAGACAAGGATTCCACAAAAAGGAATTCACATGATAGCAATAACCCTATAGAACACCCTTTTCTCCTCCACAAAAACAAGTCCATATGGAAAACCCATGAAACACAAAGAAAGGGTATTGAAAAGCAATATGCTCATACACCATCATATCAGCAGCAAGATTCTCAAAGCAGTCAACATACAAAAACCATTCTAAGCTAGTATAGGATTGATTATTAGTGTCTATTGCTGTCAATGGACCCAGGTTACCTCATAGCTTGCCAGGCCATCTTTCTCATCGCAATGTTTGTTACCACATATGAACTGCCCTGGTATAAAGGAAATGAGTCAATTATAAAATCTCTTGTAAGATTGGCAATGCAGGGGCAATGTAATAGCAGCAAATACTATGGACACTCAGAATCACAGAATGATACCTCAAGAAAGGGAAAGTGTATTCTAGTCCTGATATGAAGGAAATGATTCAATTCTAAAATTTTTGTAAGATTGGAAATGCAGGGACAATGTAATTAACAAATATAGTAACACAATACTATTTTCTAAATCACACCACGGTACTTCAAGAAAGAGGAAGTGCTTTCTAGCCCTGTCCAAGAAAAAATTTGCTGACTGAAAACCTTGTGCCCACCACCAAGATGTATCACTCAAATTCTAGACTTCTAACTAAAGGAGAAAGAATGGATCAGTCCATAAACCTGCAAACCTGAAGCACCCTTAGTGTCAATTTTCTTTCAGTTCAAAGGGGAAGGATAACCTGAATTGAAGGGTATCATAGATGACTATCCAACTAGATCACATGACATCCATTTAATGACATATTTTTGGCCTTCAAGATAAATGAACGAACACTGGTAACTTTTTAAGTGGTTTGTGCTTGAAGTTTATCTTTTCCTTAACTTGTCCTTCTAGAACATAGTTTGTGATTGAAGTTAGATTGTAATTATCGACTCTTTGTCCCCTTCCTTCCCACCTCAATCTCAATCTAGAGCTTTTCTAGCTCATAAGTATCAGGTTGATCTCCAATGAACAGATATGACTGATCTGGACATCCAGCAAAATAGAGATGAGCTTGAAAATGAGGAAAATGGCAAATAAATGAATCACTGAAATAGATTAGGAGAAGAGAGATGTTAGACCACACATATAAGAGTAGCAATTTGCAGCTGCAGAACTAGAAACCCGAACACAGCATTAGCTGGCTTCTGGGGTCATTGCTCTAGGAATCTGTAACCTCTTCTAATGGATATTTGTCGTTTATAGATCAGCCAATTTTAAAATGAATGGCCGTCCTAAGCATATTTCTACTCAAATAACTCTAACTAGTGCCCACCAGCTATCTGGCCCACTGGGTTTCTGGATACTGTTCATACATGATGCATAAAATTCTGAGGCAATTTTAAAAATAAGCAAACAACAAAATCTTCAAATATAATGGGACCAAAAGAATATAAAAAAACCATAGAAAGAAAGAAAACAATAATTAATCAGTTCTGAAGAAGAGATCAGTAATTACCTTTGCCAGAAATGACTTCCTTTTCTGTCCTCCACCTCAGACCAATCTAGAAGGAAATTTTAAGACAATAAGAGATATGTTGTTATTAGAATGCACACTGCTGCTTTGAGAATATGTATCTTGGTGACATTCAATAACTAGGAGAACTAAAATGCAAAGCAAAGAAAACAAGAAAGAACAAAACCAAAAGATCAGTTTCCTTCTTCCTTTGTAAGAGAACTTGAGATTGAATTCCACATTCTCCACAATGTATTATTGATAACAACATATCTACTGAAGGGAACCAGAAAGTTGGAACCAAATAAGACCTGTAAGCTACTTTGCCATCAAAGGAAAGCATATCATTTCAAAGGAGATCCAACCAACAGCCATCAGGCAAAGAACCAGAACCCAACAAAACCGACTAATAGAACAAATTTGACAAACACATAATGCTTCCAGAGCAAATAAAGCTTTGAGAAAAGCTGATCCCAAGAGAAGAGAATCCCCTTCCATCCACCCCCACCCCCTTTTCCCCTGCAACACGCACAAAACAGGAAGAAATGGAGGTGCTGATGGAAAGTATAAACTGTGAAAAGTTAGAACCGTACAGAACAGGTAACTAGTAACCACATACCTTACCACTCTTATACTGGGACATGTCTGCAATGCAGTATCTAAAATAAATTTAAGACAACAAACAAAAAGTTTGAAGTTGAGATATCTAGAACCAGTCAATACTGACATCACAGATCTAAAACTAGAACTACTCTAGCAGGACGCATGCATGAGATGTTATACATGCATACAATAATGCCTGCTTAAGTGCATGTATACATCCATCCACTCATGTAGGGGATTGCTAAGCTACAACATGGTTGTCGCAGGTGAGTGTTATAACTATCTTTCTTTGGACAAAAAAGCCCTTACTCTCCCACTAAGATCATGGGCACAAATATAATATGACTTCTGAAATAAAAGGCCCTCTTTTTATTTTATCTAAGGAATATTATTCTGTCCCTCTGAAAATTACTTTGCTTCTTGATTCCTTTTCATGTCCATTTTCTCATTGAAGTTGTCTTCAAGTTTTAGGATCAGCTTCTCCAGGCTTAAGTAATCCCTTCATAGAGTTAATTTTGAGAAATCAATAACAGTTCAAATATTTTTCTTTAAATAACTCCTTTACCAAGTATGTGGCTAAGTTCCATACTTAGCATAATGGCTCTAGATTGAGTATAGAAAAACTAAAAATATGCAGAACCTACAAAACAGAGTGATAAACCTGCTAATTTTGTCGATTATTATAATTTCCAAGATCATTCATGAGTAAAAAAATCCCAGCAATAATTTCAAAGTCCTAAATGTTTTGCTGACCCCATCATTCATGATGGTCATCTGTGAGCATAAATTCACCTCAATAATTATCAAACACAATGTTTTGGCTTTGTTTGCCAACAATGTCAACAACTTAGCATAATAGGTTGAATGACACTATCCAATAGCACCTTTTAGCTTCAATGCTTGGAAAATGTAACCTCAATTTTTAATAGATTATCTAAAGTCCTAACACTAACAATAAAGTTGTTGGTAAATGGAGACTTTATGATTATTCACTCTTCCCAACAAACAAAAACAGAACCACTTATGGATTGCATATCTAAGAATTAGAAAACAAGGATAGCAAGAGAGAGATACTGAATTTTGAAATTGATAATGTTTAAGGCAATGGAAAGAGGCTGAACTGATGAAATAATTCTGAAAGGGAATCTGAAATAGTAGAAAGTGGATTAATCAAGAAAAAGGGCCAACGGAAAAATAATTGTAGGTGGAACAAGAGAAGATGGAGCAGCCCTTTTTGTCCGCAGGTCTTCACAAAAAGAATAGAGAATAAAAGGGGGCCTTGCGTTCCAAAGTTAAATTATAAGATGTGCCCATAACTTTAACGAGGAAATAATAATATTTTGAATCACATGAGAGGCAGGGCCAACCTTAGCTCGGATATTTTTAGCTCTGTTAACAGTTCCAATGTCTTGTAAGTTCTACCAAACAACACAACTTTCAGACTTCCAACTGCCCTTTCCTTAAAGTAGTTGAGCATTAGGAAAACAAAAGGACATATCATTACGCTGCTTCCTATTACAAACTCTTATTATCCCACAAAAATAAGAAATTAAATTAGCAAAGGATACTCCTTAAAAAGTTTATCATAGTAACGTTTCACCAGCCGTTGCTCCCAGGATGTATTAGCATCATCTTCTTCCAAACGTATAAACCTAAAATTGAGAGAGATGAACAATACACTGAAAAATAGCATTTTTGTGCTGAAACATCAATAGATTCCCAATTGCCAGAGAAGACCACAGATAATTGTGAATGAAACAATAAAATATTTTTAAGCATAGGAAGATTGCATGTTATCATCCTCCATTTGTAGAAAGAACCAAAGGGAGTGAGATAACTGAAAAAAGATTAAAAAGTAGCCAGGGTTACATAAAGAAGAAAGGGAGAGGGGGAGAGAGAGAGATACCTGTACCCTTCTTGTAATGTATCCTGATCAGTTTTGATTGGCAACTTGACAGTTGATGGTTTTTCTTTTCCATAGAAGCCAACTGAAAACAAAAACCAAAAATAGGCAAATACTTAAATCAGAATTTTTCTTAGACACAAACATTGCTAAGACAACAGTGATAAAGCATATACAATTCATCTGTAGTAAGAGACAATTTCTTTCTAGTTAATATTGTGGTGAAATGTATGGACAGATTGTAGCCTCCATCCCTTCTTGAAGGATAAGACTGTTCATCACCCATTTCCTTTAGGACATGAGGACTCAACAAATAAAATACTCATTGTTTGAAGAATCATTCGTGTCCACTTTTTCTACTAAATCAAAAAAAAAATTCAAGCCACACTGCACTCGAAGGGTATTTCGTGAAACAAAAAACACACAACAGTAAAAACTTAGTTCTTTTTTCCTTCTTCTGAGCAAGGAAG
The DNA here is from genome assembly GCA_039654915.1 of Aquilaria yunnanensis. Lineage (NCBI taxonomy): Eukaryota > Viridiplantae > Streptophyta > Magnoliopsida > Malvales > Thymelaeaceae > Aquilaria > Aquilaria yunnanensis. The sequence continues at coordinate 79,654,546 of CM077596.1, forward strand.
AGTATATATGCTATATTCATTATTCTCAAAGCTCTTAATCTGCAATAGGAAAACCTATAGGAGAAATATTGCCTAAGCTAACATTACAGAAGAGCTGAAACACAAAAAAAGAATTTCTGTTATGTCAGAAATAGCCACCAACCAGATAGACAGCAGAGCATGGATATAAAATTGTAGCAAAAGTTGAAATGTACAGAAAATAGTAGTGTTGCTTCAACATATGAAAAAAAAAACACAAATGAAGAGTGTAAGACAAACATCTGAAAAGGGAAAACAAATATAGCATTAGGTGTAGGACGAGGAAAGCAAACTGAGATGTGAATGGATTTAAAAGCTCTACTGATGTAAAATTATAAATATAAATAATGCAAAATTTGAAAAAAGTCACAAAAAGGAGAATGTGAAACGTGTATGGTAATTAAACAGCATTAGTTGCTGCCAAATTTTTCTAAATATAGATAAAATAGGTAATCATAGGTTGACAACCAAGAACACGGTTAAAACAACGGCAGTACGTGTTGCATAAAGAAATGCGAACCTTTCACCCATGATCCTTATAGAAGTCCTTATTCACCTGGTCAAATAAAGAAAAGCACAAAAGCTTGCCCAATTGCAATGAAATTGAAAACTGAGCAAAGGAGCAAAGCCTTTTTTATCTTCAAAATGCAAGATCCGCCACCCATTATCGTTGTGATATCAATGGCCATCATTCAAACAATACCCTTGTTCTTATTCCTAGCTTAAACCTAACATCATTCATGGCGCATCACGCCAGTAACCTTATTAAAAGCCCTACTAATGAGATTATAAGCTCTAACAACAACAGGAGTTACAAGCTATGACAAATCCTGTAATGAGATTTTTCAGCCATTTCAGCCATCAGATGATAACAGATATAACAGAACAGAACCCAATAGCCTATTGTCAAGACGATTAAATCGAAAAGGAAAGAAACCTATGCATAGAGCATACGATAATCTTTCAGAAACTTGCGATGCCGATCGTAGGCGTTGAGACCCCGAATTTGAGCTTGGTACTGCCTGAGATTCAAAACAAACAAAAAGTCGGCTGATTCAGAGATTAAAGTGGGCAACAGCAACAAGTAGTAAGAGATGAGCAATACTGTTTTCTCTCTTCTCGATCGAATATGGCAGACTTGATGGAGCGAAACGATGCCATGTTTTCGCTGTTGGTGAGGGAAATATCTAAGGACCCGCCTTCGCACGCTGCTGTAGGCCGAGGAATTTCGCAATATGAATCGGAGGTAGCCCAACGCTTGGCTGCTACTACAAGCTTTTGAAACAATTTGACGAATGACCGAGGGACTGGGATAGCGATTTGAGAGAATTAAGCCTTTGTTCGGCAAAACTCGTATAAAAACCCAACGATGTCGGAATTTAGCTCGAATCGACCACTACTTCATATTCCCTCGATTCCGTTTTAATTGAAACTTTCTCATAGCACAGTTTTTAAGGTTTTCATTTTTTTTTTTTTTTTTTTTTTCATTTTTGCCCTTCAGTCCACTTCCCAAAAGCTTCCCGTCAATGCCTTCTAGCTCACCATTTGACCTGTTGGTGAATCTTCTCTCCTCTCTGGTGAGCATCTTTGATTCATTAAGAGATTCACTGGTTGATTTGCTGTCGAGCGTCTTCGATTCGCCAAGAGATTCACCAATCGATTCGCCAAGAAACTCCCCTCTCTGGCAAGCATCTTCGATTCACTGAGAGATTTTTCATTAATTTGCTGAGAGATTCACTGTCGATTTACCACCGCTTCATTGTCGATTTGCCGAGAAATTCACTAAAAGATTCACAATGATTGTGTCTTCGATTCGCCAATTCACTGTAGATGAACAAGAGTGGATAGATTCGCCAATTCTCTGATTCCCTTTCTGGCAATGGTGGCTATTGTACAGGGGAGGCCCCCATTTTGATGATGGTGGCTGTTGTACAGGGGAAGGGCGAGAGATGAGGAAGACATTATAAGGGCAAAATAATAAATTGGACATAAAATGTTAATAAATTAGGAAACGTTTCATTCTTTTTTGGACAACTCAAAAAGAAAAATATTACATTTTTTTTACAGATAGAGTGTTTTTTTTAGACCTAAAGCCCTTTTTGCTCTTGAATGTTATCAACTCAAGCTTTTTACCCTTTAAACCTTGACTCAATTTGACTTGCCCCTCAAATTTTGCAATTTGAGACATTTACCCCCTCTTCCCTATTTAATGATGCACATGTTGTCACGTGCCTATCTTTTATTATGGAAATATTTGTTCGACTAATATGAGGATTGTAACGAACATAAAAGAATAGATGGAGGACTAAGTAAACCATTTTTAACCAATATTGAACTCGTTTCCATCCAGTTCTAGAGAGAGAGTCTCTTCCTTCTCTCTAGACTAGGGTTCTTGGCCTCTTGCCTCCCCGAAATCCTTGGGGTAGGGATATGGGGCGAAATCGACGGTCGGTACATGGAAGAGGCCGTGGGGTGCGAACAGAGTAGCTTTCTCTGGCTTCATCACGATTAGACAGTGGAACAGAATCAATGGATTCAGGCGATGAAAGCCAAGCGGAAAGCAGCAGAGTGAAGGCAACGCAAGCTGATTCGTCAGGTAAAGGCTCAAATAAGACTTGGGCACAAGTTGCTGAGGAGGAATTGATCCAAAAACCAGCCTATCTCAATGTGCGGTAGCCGGCAAATTTTGAACTTCAATTCTGTGAGGCCGATGCGGAGTCGGAAGCTATAAACTTGTCTGATGAAGAAGTTGAGCAGGGGTGCAGTGAATGGAGACTTACATCGGTGGGAACAGTGATTGGAACTGAGGTATCGCTAGAAAATATGCGAAAGTATGCCCGATCATAATGGAAAAATATGATGACGTCGGTGATTACAAAAATCCAAACGGGATTGTTCCTCTTCCGTTTCTATTCGCATGAAGATTTGTTGAAAATCTTAGAGGGACCAATGAATTTTGTGTTTGGTAAACCTTTGCTACTGAGGAAGTGGTAGCCTGATTTGAAATTGGAACGTGATCTCTTTGATGAGCTTCCGGTTTGGGTTCGTTTGCCTAACCTAAAGCTGCAGTACTGGAATCCAACTATTATGAGTCGTATTATTAGTAAAATTAGAAAGCCTTTATTAGCGGACACAGCGACGGTTAATCGTACTCGTTTGTCCTTCACCCGTGTTCTTGTGGATGTTAAGAAAAAGAACAATGTGGTTGACAATGTTCTGCTTCAAAAACTAAATGGAGAACATGAAGCTCAGGTTGTCATTTATGAATGGTGGCCTGACCAATGTGGTAAATGTAAGAAGTGGGGGCATAAAGAGGAGGAATGTAATCCTGAGCCGCGGATAGTTAGAAAACCAAAGATGACTGTTGGGAATGACGAACGTGCCAATAAGGTGGCGCCTAAACAGAAGGAGGATACTAAGCTTATCGGTGGTGATGGAAAAGAAGTGCGTGGTTCACCTACAGGGCTTCCTTCAATCCATACTCAAAGGTATCCAAATCAGAAAAAAAAAGGTAAGAATGATGGTAAGCACAAAGATATTTTGTTAGCAAATTCTTTTGAAAACTTGCAATATGCGATGGCTTCTGATATTATACAGTGTGCAGATATGGGTTTACCTTTTATTCCTACTTAATCATGTGGAGTTGTTGGAATGTGAGGGGACTCAATACTAGTCTAAAGCAAAAAGAGGTAAAGCGAATTATAAAGCGTTGTAATATTAGTCTTTGTGCACTTTTGGAGACTAGAGTAAAAAGTAGAAAATTCTTTGCTATTAAAAATAATATTGTTCCCCATTGGAAGTTCTTAAATAATTGTAGTTATGCTATAAATGGTAGAATCTGGGTTTTATGGGATGGTAATATTCTGAAAACTAGTTATCTTGAAGCTTCTGACCAAGTTTTACATATTCATGTTAGTCACAAAATTAAAGGTTGGAAGTGTTATGTGTATATTATTTATGCTTCAAATGATCCTAGGGAGAAACCTGTGCTTTGGTCTAATCTTATTAAGCATGCTGCTATTATTGATGGGCCTTGGCTGGTATGTGGGGATTTTAATGAGGTTATTTGTTCTGATGAAAAGTTTTCAGGGTCTAGTTTAGTCAATTGGCATGATACTAGATTATCTGAATGTTGTAATACTAGTGGTTTGTCTGATTTTCATAGCATTGGCTCATTCTACACGTGGAGTAACCATCAGAAGGATGAAGACCGTATCCTTTGTAAATTGGATAGAGTAATGGGGAATGCTTCCTGCTCTGTTTTGTTTCCATCTATTCAGATTGAGTTTAAATATAATTGTTGCTCTGACCATGCTATGGCTTTGATTAATCTCTCAAACATGCCTATTTTTCGATACAGTTTAAATATAATTGTTGCTCTGACCATGCTATGGCCTTGATTAATCTCTCAAACATGCCTATTTTCCGATGCTGCTCTTTTAAATATTTAAGAATATGGCATAATCATCCTCGGTATAATGACATTGTAATAAATGTTTAGGGTGATCAGAATCGTAACTCTATAAATGATGCTTGGGGAAGGGTCTTAGGCAAGTTAAGCAGTTTAAAAAAGGCTTTGAAATGTCTTAATATAAATGAGTTTTCTAATATTTCTGCTAGAGTTGCTGAAAAAGAAAAGGATTTGGATAAGTTTACTGTTGCTTTAAACCAGAATGTAAGGATAAGAATAGTTATATGCTTTGGCAGAAGTCTTACTCTGAGGTCCTTAGTTTGAAAAAAGCTGATGAGGATTTTTATGCTAAAAAATCTTCTTGTGATTGGCTAAAACTTGGTGATGCTAACACAAAATTTTTCCATGCTAGAATGAAAGAGAGGTCTTTAAAAAGAAATATTTCTTGTCTTATTTCTAGGGACGATCGTAAACTTACATCTCAAGAGGAAATTAAAAACGAGTTCCTTTCTTACTTCCAAGGCATTTTTGGAGTTAGGTCTGATATGTTGTTTCTTGTAAATAATAATATCAGTTTGAATGGAACTAAGCTTTCAGTTTTGCAGAAGAATTTTCTGGAGAATAATGTCTCTATAGAAGAGATACTCCAAGCTGTTAAAGGTATTCACCCCGACAAAGCTCCTGGCCCTGATGGTTTTACTGCTGGTTTTTACCAGCATAATTGGGAAATAATTGGTAAGGATGTTTCCTCTGCTATACGAAGTTCTTTTGATACTGGTAAGTTACCCCTCGCTTCTTCTGCTACTGTCATTCATCTGATTCCAAAACACTCTCATGCTTCTATAGCTTCAAATTATAGGCCAATTTCTTGCTGTTCTGTTCTTTATAAATTTATCTCAAAGATTTTGGCGAATAGATTGCAGGGGATTCTTCTTACTATTATTAATAAGAGTCAAACTGCTTTTATTAAAGGTAGATTGATGGTTGATAATGTTATGCTTTGTCAAGAAATTATTAGGGGGTATAATCAAAAAAACATAACGCCTAGAATGTGTCTTAAGATTGACCTTAGGAAAGCCTCTGATCTTTTAGACTGGAATTTCTTGGAGGAATTTTTATTTAATCTAGATTTTCCTGCTGATTGGGTTCAATGGGTGATGATGTGTGTCCGGTCTCCCTATTATTCTGTTGTTTTGAATGGATCTTTGTGCGGTTTTTTTCATGGGAACAAGGGTATTAGACAGGGGGATCCTCTATCTCCCATTTTGTTTGTTATTGCAATGGATTATTTATCTAGAGCCTTGGATAAGATGTTTGATGAGTGTTATATTGAATATCACCCTAAGCGTAAGCGTATTAAGCTTTCTCATGTTCTATTTGCGGATGACATTATGATTTTTGCCAAAGGTGACCTTAGTTCTGCTAGAAATCTTTTTCATTGTCTGAAACTTTTCTCCCAAACTACAGGGTTGCAGAATAATTTGGATAAAAGCCAGGTATTTTTTGGTGCTGTTTCACCGGCAATTGAGTCTGAAATTCTTTCTACCCTAAACATGCCGAAAGGTAACCTTCCATTAAATACCTGGGAGTGCCTTTAGTTGACAAAGGTCTTCAAATTTAGCATTATAAGCCCTTGGTAGAGAAAATCCTTTATAACTTTAATGGTTGGTCTACTAAGCTTTTCTCTTATGCAGAAAGATTGCAGCTTATTAAAACTGTCATCTTTAGTATCCAAGCTTATTGGTCAAATATTTTTTCTATTCCTAAAGGTGCTCCATTATTTGGAGAAATGTTGTAGAGCTTTTCTTTGGACAGGTTCGACTACTGGTAGGAAATTTCCGGTTGCTTGGACTAAGGTTTGTGTTCTTAAAAGCCAAGGTGGCTCAGGTATTTTCAGGTTGATAGGCTAGAATATTGCATCAAATGGGAAAAAGCTTTGGGGACTGATGAATGATAAGGAAAGCCTTTGGGTCCAATGGATCCACGCTTATTATGTGCGTGGTTCCAATATCTGGGAAATTGTTGGTACGGGTGATGCCTCTGTTTGTTGGAAGCATATTTTAAAGGGAAGACCACATTTTTCTGACTTTGTTCATGATCAGGTGTGGGATTGTGTTAAGAATCGTAAGTTTGTTATGAAAATTGCTTATTTGCATGTGGTGGAAAATTTTGATCGAGTGAACTGGGGATCACTAGTTTGGAGTTCTATCCCAAAATTTTCATTTGTTTGCTGGGGGGCTATGCTAGATGGACTACCTGCTTTTGATAGATTAAGTAAGTACATGGATGTTAGATCGTCTTTATGTCCTCTGTGTCTTCGAGTTGATGAATCCAGGAATCATCTCTTTTTTGAATGCTCTTTTTCCCTTTCTTTTTTGCGGGAAGCAATATGGAAACTCAGATTGAGAGATGCTTCCAGCAAATGGAACAAGTTCTGTGACTGGTTCGTTCGTGTGATGAAAGGTAAATTAATAAAGTCTGCAATTTGTAGAGCCTCTGTTCCTGCATTGGTTTATGTTATTTGGCAGGAACGAAATATGAGAATTTACTACCATAGGTGTAGAACACCATTGGTACTTATGAGGATTATTGAATCCGATCTCTATATTATGTTTGGATACTCGTTTGACAATATATTCTAGGTTGTATTACCTGATTTTGCTGTAAAGTACAGGTTTAGGCTTTTGGTTTATTTTATTTTAGGGCAGGCTTTGCCTTTTCTATGTAGGCCCCTGCCTTTATTTTGTAAGTGCCGTTAGGATTTTTTGATGAAATGAATATGTGCGCCCTCCGAGGTGTTTCCTGAAAAAAAAAACCATTTTACCACTTTTAAATTGAATTTGTGTTGTTTTAAACATAGACAATAGGGGTTTCAAAGAACAGATGCAGTTGATTGTTTGTCTCAGCTATCATCGTAAAAAATTATTCAAGATGTGCACAATTTCAAGATCTGTAGTTGTTTGGCTGTTTGGATTTGGTTTTGTTGGTTCATTAATTCCCTGTTGCACAATTTAAGTAGCCAATCGATGATAAGAGATGATTTTCTGGGTATACAGTTTTAAAAAATTGGTTTAGGCTCCATAGATTGTTCACAATTTGTTCTTCTATAAGTTTGTAGAAATTTTAGTTTATTTTGCTCAATGCACATTGTTTTCTGGGTATATGGTTTGAAAGTTTAAAATTTTTAAAATATTTTACTCAAGATTTGATTGCTCTTGGGAGGATTAGGAAGATTGTTTTCTGAGCAACAATTAATTTCACCCTCTCATATGAGCAACAATTTAACATTTTTCTCATCAGTTCTAATATATCAATTCCAATCCCTGACAAAATAAGGCTAGATTTGAAGCAATATATATATCAGTTAAACTCCAAGTAATCTTTTGGTTCGAATGTATGTTTTTTGATAGGAAGAATAAAGCATCAGTTTCTTGCCTTTCCGATTCATGTTAACAAGCCGTCATGATGTATAGTTACTTGCTTATTCAATATCCTAGTTTTAACTGGTAAAGCAAAATCAACCAGGTTCCAAGCTTTGCCATTTTTGCACTTGTCCCTAATTTTAATAGGCTTTATGCAATTTTTAATAGTCCTTTATCAGTTTTGATTTAATTACGATTTTTGCACTTGTTCCTAATTTTTTATCCGTAAATTCTTATATACTCATCATAGTTAATATAGAAAGATACTTGTTAACAAGATCTGAAGTGTGAATGGTGCCCACAAGTTTGACAAAAATTGTAGTTGTCTTGTGTTAGAGCGACTTTTGCTGGATGTTGTTGTTCATATTGTTCCATAATTAGGAACATATATCACCATGTCTTTTTTTTTTTCTTTGGCGTATAGGAAATGTGGTGGTTATTTTGGGAATTGATTAATGAACTATTCCCATCTCAAGCAAATGCTACAATTATGGTTCGGCTTTTATTGGCACTAAATGTTCATGTTTCCCACCAAACATTCAGAACAACTCAGGAAGTTTGGGTTTAAGTAGAAAAATGGTTAACTAATCCTTGGTCTTCCCTTTTCTTTTCATTTCGGTCCTCCTAAAACTCAGAGAGTCATTTTCATCAAAAACTTCTTGCACGTGAAGGCACATGCTTCTTTAAATTGGGGAAGATGGTAAAAGGTCTCAAATTACAAAGTTTGAAGGGCGAGTCGGCCCAAGTCAAAATTTAGGAGGTAAAAGGTCTGAGTTGCTAAATTTCATGGGGCAAAAGGGGCTTTGGGCTTTTTTTTTTTTTTTACCTAAATAAAGCCCTTTATACCAAGGCTGTAACTATGAGATCGGAAATTTTTCCTTAGCCTGTGATTCGTGAGGGTGCATAGCTAGTCTTCATCTTTGGAGGTAACGAAGACAATATAAATTTTTTTTTTGGTAGTTAGAAATATAATAGAAGATTAAGAAAGAATAGATGATGTAAATGTTAATTTTTCTAGCCTATCAAGATTATACATGAAAGCATAGAATACATAAATTAATTTACTGCTTGTTCGGGGTAGGTTAACTAGTCACAGCTAACGTGTTTTTCATCATTTCAGTGGGCCAGTCAATGGGCTTGTATTTTTTGTTTCGATAATGCCCTTAGACTTTTATGTTATTACACTCATTTGACCAATGTAGATAAGACTGTGTAGAGAGGTTGAGTTCACATTAGAATCATGCCCTTAGACTTCCATGTTTGCCACCCTTCAATAAACCTGCTTGGTGTAATTTTGGTATTGGTGATGAATTATGCACATTGTGGATTATGCACACCTTTAGACTTCCATGTTCATCTGCTTAGACCACTGTGGATTACCAGTGGATCTCAACAATCACAAAGAAGAGGAAGCAAGGCACCTGTTTCCGTCTGCCCCGCTAACTTCTCGGCCCCTCGGACATCGCTTTTTGAATTGTTACTGATCATCAAGCTTATTGGCTATCATTAGGGATAGACGAATTCTATACACTTCTGACTGATTTTGGGGGGCCAAAAAACCAATAGATTAATGACATGGGGAGAGGCATCATAGTAGTTCTAAATCAAGCAACTATGGAAATCCGGTCATCGCCACCGCATGTATGGAAGTATAGTCCTTGGACTATGTTCAGGCAATGCATGTAAGGGTTTCAAATGAGAATGGAGCAGAGGTTGGATGTCGGTGGTGTTGGACAAGAGGGCGAACGTGGCCGCTGTTTGAGGTGTTCTGAAGTGCTATTTACCTGGGGGAAGGGGGAATATGGGAGAAAGGTGGCATAATTGTAATAAGCTACAAATTTTAGGGCAAAACAAAAAGGGACCCACAATAACATAGTTGCACTGTGCAAAAACTTGTTAACTCAATTGACTTCCCATGAAATGAACTAGCCCTTAAAACAAACAAAAGATCTGACTTGACTTAAGCTCTCGATGAATGTACAGGTCTTCTCTCTTATTATAATCTAAGGGCTTTTTCAATAGGTATAAAATTTTTGCCCTACTCATATGGCTAGGGGAGAAGCCTATAACTCTATTTATTTAAAAGCTTATGAGCCTACCTATTATTAGCCACATGAATTCTATTGGTTCACAGTTAAATAAATCTACATCTTTTATCATAATTGAAGTCACTAGCCCATTTTTAGATCAATTACTGACTGGGCTCTTTATGTTTTATTTGACCAATTTCAGTTCTTAATCTGATTAAATAAAAAACACATACAATTAATATAGCCCACATATAATAAAATTTCAATATTCTTCCACTTGGGCATATTAACTGTTAATTATATTGAAAACAAAACCATTTTATTGAATTAAGACAATTGAAAAACTTTATCGAATTGAAAAACAATTGGTCATAAAACAACTTTAAATATCATTCTGTCCAACAAAGCTCTTAATAACGGCTTGTGGCGGCAACTGCATTACTTAACAATGTAGGACTTTCCACGATCACACATATTAATATACCTCATTGACATGAACATGATGTGGATGTGTGGCAAGTGACAACAAACTTCACTTTATGATTTAATTGCATTGTTGTCTATTTGTCGGTTTCACTGATTTCTCTCCTTAAGCAGTACAAACACATCTAGGAAATCCTTTATCACTCTTTATTGAGCTTTTATGTCTTTATAACTTTATGCATCTTAAGATAATTCTTTATGTGTCACATAAGACATACAACCACAAGGCTACAACCAATAATGCCCTAGGCCTTTGTTTAAGATTGACACTAATCTTAAGACTTTATAACGTTTTATAATGTAACAACTTTATGACTGAAAAAATCATTTATTATAAAATATCTCAAAAATTACACAAGTCAAATGTGTACTCAAAACAAAGTAATTGAGTAATTACATATGACTCCTACTAACCAGGTGCATCAAAGCACTTTACCAATCCCATATTAGTAACATGGCCTTTAAAACTTTCAAGGCAAAGTCTCTTGGTTAAAGAATCAGTAATCATATACTCAATCCTAATGTGCTATATCATAACTTCACAATTTCTTACTTGCTTCTAACAGTCAGATATTTGACTTTTGAATGCTTAACCTTATAAATACTTCTATTATTCTTGCAAAACAGCACAGCTACAAGAACAACACTGCTGCAAGATTATCACAGTATAGTCAAATGGGCTTAGCAATAGAATCTATAATAGAAATTTCAGTGATGAGATTCCGTAACCAAGTGGCTTGTGTGAAAGCTCCAAAACATGTTATATACTCAGTATGCATGGTAAAAGTGGTCACAAGTGTCTGTTTAACACATTTCCATGAAATTGCACCAACTTTCAAAATGAAAATATACCCTGATGTAGACTTTCCATTATCTTTGCAATCGGCATAGTTGGAATCAGTATAACCAACCAACTCAAGATTCTCAACCCTTTTATAGGTCAACATGTAATCTTTAGTTCCTTTTAAGTATCTCAGGACTTTCTTTACAACAACCCAATGGTCATGGCCAGGATTTGACAAGTATCTTTTTAGGAGACCTACTGCAAAGGCAATGTTTGGTCTAATGGAAACTTGAGCATACATCAGGCTTCCAACAACACTAGCATATGACATATCCTTCATGGATTCTCTTTCACAATCATTCCAAAGATATTGTGCCAGGCTCAAGTTTTCACCTTTAGCAATTGGCACATTCCAAGATTTATAGTCTTGCATATTGAATTACTTTAGTATGCGTTTAATGTATAATTTTTTAGAAAGACCCAACAAGTTCTGAGATTTGTCCCTATGAATTTCAATTTTAAGAACAAAAAATGTTTCACAAAGATCTTTCATGTCAAATTGCCTAAACAAAAACTGCTTAACCTTATGTAACATGCCTAGGTCATTTGTTGCGGGCAAAATATCATGCACATAAAGGACCAAAAAGATAATTTTGCTCCTACTGACCTTGTGATATATGTATCTATCAACTTGGGCTTTTACAAAACTAAATCAGATGATTACCTCATCAAACTTTAAATACCATTGACAGGAAGCTTACTTTAGACCATAAATAGGCTTTAATAGTCTACATACCATATGATCTTTACCAGCTATCTTAAAACCTTCAAGTTGTTCTATATAGATTTCTTATTTCAAGTTCCCTTTTGGAAAAATTATTTTAATGTCTAACTGGTGTAACTCAAAATCATAATGAGCTACAAGTGCCATAATGACTTGAAAAGAGGCTTTAAAGGATACAAGAAAAAACAAATCAACATAGTTAATTCCTTTTCTCTAAGTGTACCTTTTGACAACTAGTCTGGCTTTAAACCTCTCAATCTTTCTATTAGGATCCCTTTTAGTCTTAAACACCCGTTTGTTACCAATGAGCTTATAGCCATCAAGTAGCTCAACAAACTCTCATAGTTGATTGTGTTGCATAGATTTTATTTCATCCTTCATTGCATCCCATCATAGATCTTTTTGAGGACTAGATATAGCCTCAGAAAAAGCCATTAGATTGATTACATGACTGATGTCATAATCACTCTCACCAAAATAGATCACATCTTGACCATCTAAATGGAACCTCTACCATCACATCTTGTGTCAGAGGAACCTCTTCAACTAGTGGTTGCAAAGGTTCTTGCTCTATTGGAGCAAACACAGGTAAAAGATCCATGGTCTCTTGTTATATATGCAGAAGAATGTAAATTGTAATAGTTTGTACATTATTCTCTGTGATTTTAAAGTGATCACTTTTATTAGTCACATCGTGCTCTAGAAACTTAGCTATTTGGGATTTCACAATTCTAAAACCTTCATATCTATGATAGAATCTATACCCTTCAAAATGTTCAAGGTAATCAACAAAATAACAATGAATAGAATAAGGTTGCAATTTATTTTTCATGAGATCATACAATCTCACTTCAACAAGATAACCTCAAACTTGAAAATGGTTCAAGTTGAGTTTCCTACCAATCCACAAGTTAAAAGGCATCTTTTGCACTAATTTATTGGGACTTGATTAAAGATATACAAGACTGTCCTGATAGCCTCACCTTAAAAAAATCAGGTAAATTTATCCTACTTTGCATGCTCCTCATCATGTCTTTTAAGATGCAATTCCACTTTATGGCCACACAATTTTGTGCAGGACTTTCTGGGATAGTGAATTGAGCCATTATTCCATAACTTTCTAAGTATCTAGCAAACAGGCCTTTAATTTGTTCACTATCCCTATGTTTTCCATAATACTCACCTCCTCGATTAGATTTCACAATTTTGATAAATTTTTCCAATTGTTTTTCGACTTCAGTCTTCAAGATCTTAAACTTGTCAAGAGCTTTAGACTTTTCCTTAATCAAGTACAAATAACCATAACGAGAATAGTCTTAAACAAAAGTGATGAAATATTTGGAGTAACAAACTGTATGTGAGTATGGTTCACTTATGTCAGTATGAATTACTTCTAAGAGGTCTGAGCTACTTGTAACTTCATTTTTCTTAATCCTGGTCAGCTTGCCTATATAACAATCAGCACATGTCTCTAGGTCGCTGAAGTCAAGAGTAGGTAAGATATTTTCCTTTATCAACCTTTATACTCTTTCCCTAGAGATGTGGCTGAGTCTTTTATGCTACAACATGAAAGATTTTTCCTTTATAGGAGATCTTTTAGCAACAACTTTCTCAACATTATATGTGGTAACATAGATATCATTTGGAGTCAAATACAATCTATATAGGCCACAGAATAGAGAACAACTATCACCATTTTTTGAGTCAAAAAATAATTTAATAAAACCATCATTAATCTCAAAAGTATAACCATTCTTGTCCAATATAGAAACTATGACCAAATTCCGTCTAAAAGATGGTGCATATTGAAAATAAGTCTAAATCCAAAATCTAAATTTAGATAAACAACACCTATAAACTCTACGACCACCTCTTCATTATTGCCAATAATGAGCCTTAACTCTTATTTACTTTATTTCCTCTTGTTTATGAACCCCTGTAAAGTAAAAACAATATGAGTAGTTGCTCTACTATCTAGCCACCAGGAACCAGATGAGACCATAGCTAAATTGGATTAATGTAAAACAAGAGTCAAATAGTCATTACCTTTATGCCCATTCTTAGCTAAACAAACTTCAAATTTATGGCAATCATTTTTAAAGTAAACTTTTTTTCTTATAAAAGAAATATATTTTTTTTATTTCTTTTCAATCACTGCATTTGGACCATCCAGCCTAACCATTAGTCTGAGTCTGAACATTCTTAGGAGCATTAGAATTAGGTTCTTACCCTTCTTCTTATTTTGTTTACCTAATACAAACAAGGCAATTTGGGACTTATCACTTTTAGGTTTCTACTCTTCAGCTATGCACCTGGTGATGAGGTCATTAACTACCCAAATTTCATCCTAAGAGTTGGGGATGTTAACTGATATCTGACCCAATGGGGATTCTGTTGCATCTTACCAGATAAGTCAATTTTTTTTTTACAATTAAACGAATATGTGTTTTTTTTTTTCACTCACCAAATATGGGTAGGGTGAGGGTTTAGGGTCCATCTGCGCTATATCCGCCCATATATGTATATGATATTACATATTTTCTTGGTACAAGTAAACCTCTCTTCTAATTAGAATACAGATAATTTAGTAAATTGGACAAACCCTAATTCCCAAGTACTTCTAGGTATACACACTTATCACACTTTTTCTGTCTTCACTCCTTAGCAGCAACAAACTCGATAATTCCCTTCATTCGCTGCCTTTTCCACATCGCTAATTATCAATGCCAACGCCGACCTCAACGCTGCCTCAATCTTTCCACTCCTAAATCTCCCCTCATCCTCCATCCTACTTCTCTTTTGCCCCTTGCCGGTTGCCACTTCGTGAGATTACTGATTTGGCGATTTTACCAATACATGCTTATCGATTTTGCTATCTGCTCTTGGTTTTGCTTTGTCTTTGATTTATTTACCTTGTGAATTTCACTAACATTTGTTTCTATTATTATACTTTTTACTACAACTAAGAAAGAAGTTATTAATACGTATGAATTAGTAGAGAAAATGCAACAGTAGAGAAAAAATGTGAGCTATAGAACTTGAAGAACTCATTGATTTTCTTTCTTCTCCCTTACTGCTAGTGAGCTATACTTTTTTATTCCCAAGTCTATTTTGTTACTTTCATTGTTTTTTGGTCAGTAAACAACATGGTGACTTTAATGCTCAAGCTAAATAGAAATTGGCTAGTTATTTGAGGTAGTTTATAGAATTAAAATTTTGTTTTTCTTTATTTTTCTTTATTTGCCTAGTTGAAGAAACAAGCTGTTGATATTGTTCAAGATTTTCACTGGCTCTAATTCTTTGAAGATAACATGTAGTCCTTCTCCAATTATAACAAGATTCTGCTTATTTCATTATTTTGGCTTTTAAGTGAGAAGAATATGTGTATCTTTCTTGCTAATGTTAATTCCATATGGCTTTGTGATTAGATTTATCAAATCTTTCAACATAATGCTAATGTTAATTCCATATGGATTTCTTCAACATAATTCCATATGGTGTATACTTGTACTGCTTAGCATCATCATTTATATGGCTCATAATTTTTTTCTTTATAATATATTTGAAGTATTTAGTTCCTGCTACATATATTTCTTCAATATATTTAGATTTATTCTTTAAAATTTTTTTATTTTTAATTTTAGAGGATGTAAAGGCCATAAAAGAAAGTTAGGATCAAAACTCAATGAACATTGAAGATCTTGTTGATTTTATTTTTGAATTGAGCAAAGTTGAAGCTCATAAACCTACTGTTATGCTTCATACAACTCTGTAAGATGGCCAAAAAAATATTGGATAAGTAGAAAAGGCGATTGCTACTTCTAGTACAAACCAAGTAACTCACAATTGGAGATGACAAATTCAACTCAACAAGAGCAAAATTCAACTCCAGGAGAGATTGTCATTGGTACCACAACACAAGAAAGGAAAAATTTCATTCTTATTGATGATGAAGAAGGGAAAAAAAGGTCACATCGAAAATATGTGATCACTTTACAAAAGTAAAGGTAGATGGTGTTTGGAAATCAAAGTGTAACCATTGTGGCGTCCTTCTATCATGTATGAGTAAGAATGATACAAGTCACTTAAATAATCGTTGTAAAGTTAGATGTAAGAAAATTCAAAATAAAGATAAGCAAATACTTTTGAAAGGGCAAGCAAAGGTGGATGGTTCAATGATGGTTGGTACGTATTCATTTGATCAAGAAGCATCAAGAAAGAGCTTATGAAAATGATTATCATTCACAAGTATCCAATTTACATTGTAGAGCATTATGGATTTAGGACCTATTCAGCTAGCTTGCAACTATTTTTCAAAATTCCTTCTTGGAACACAATAAAAGGTGATATTTTGAATTTGTACAATGAGAAGAAGGCAATGTTAATGAAAGAGCTCAATTTGCTTAATTGCCAAATTTTGCTCACCACCAATATGTAGACAGCAGAACATCAGAAAAAGTGATATGTTACTATTATTACACATTGTATCAACAACTCATAGGCCTTACAGAAACAGTTGTTAAGGTTATTATCAAGTTACTCTTTTAGCTTATTTAGCTATTTAAGCTTTTAATGTTGGTATCGTGTTGTTTATTTAGCTTTTTGGTGGAAGTTGCATTCTTAAAAGCTACTGGTTGCATTTATTTGGTGTCTTTTTGGATGTATGAAACTTGTGTTTAGACTATCCAAATAATAGTATTTTACTTCTCTACATGTTTTCATTTAGGTTTTGCTATGTTTCATCCTCACACACAAAAGAGGTTTTAGCTAGCAAATTAGTGAGATGTTTATAGAGTGAAATATTGACTAGAAGCTTTGCATACTTATAGTTGATAATTGTTCTACCAATAATGGTGTGGTGGATATATTGTTAGATAAAATTTCTCGTGATTCTTTCCTCCTCGATGGAGAATTCTTCCACATGAAATGTTGTGCTCATATTTTGAATTTGATTGTACAAGATAGATTGGATATCATTAAGAGTTGCATTGATAAGATTTGTAATAGTGTTGTTTTCTAGACTGGATTACTAAAAAGAGTTGAGAACTTTAAGAAGGCTGCGAGGCAGTGTCATATTCCAACGAGCAAGAAATTGTCAATTGATTACAAAACTCATTGGAACTCAACTTACTTGATGCTTGAAACAGCTATTATGTATAAGGATGTTTTTCCTTGCTTGAGAATTCTTGAGAAGCACTACAAATCTTGTCCAACTAAAGAAGTGTGGGTAATGGCTAAAGATATTTGCAGAAAGTTTAAGATGTTTTATAAAGTGACTGAGATATTCTCTGGAACAAATTATTCTACGGCCAACCTCTACTTTAAACAAATTTGTGAGATTAAATTAAAATTGAAAAAATTGGTTGTTGAAGAAGTTGGCATAATGAATGCTATGACAAGAAAGATGTTAGAGAAGATGTTGGAAAAGATACGTGGAATTATGGGTGTTGTTACTCTTTTGGACTCAAGGTACAAAACTATTCTTTTAAAATTTCATTATTCCAAAATATATCCTGATACCACTAAAGAGAGACTTGAAGAAGTTGTGCAAATTTGTTGCAGTTTACTTAAAGAGTATGAAATAAAAGGTGTAAGACAAAGTGCTCATGCAATGTCTTCTTCGGCTTCTCAATCATGTGCCTTGAATGATACCAAAAATCAGATGATGGATTTTTGCCAATTTGTAAATAGTAAGAAAAGAAAAAGATCAAATCTTAGGGTAGAGTTGGACCATTACTCAGATGATGATGTAATACCTTAGATGCCAACCTTTGATATTTTAACATGGTGAAAGGTGAGTTTTGGCAAATATCTAAACCTTGGCTAACTTGCAAAGGATATTTATGCCATACGTATTACTACAGTTGCCTCTAAGTCAACTTTTAGCGGTAGCAGAAGGTTAATAAGCCCACATCAGAATAGGCTACTTGTAACAATTGTTGAGACATTAACTTGTTCCCAACATTGGTTAAGTGCTGAGAAATTAGGTAAAATTTTCTTCCTTATTATTAGTTAAATTTGTTTTAATTCATAATATAGAATATTAATATGTTGATTTGTTTTTATTAACTATTGTTATGAGTGATGAGACAAAGATTCTTACTGCTCAGCTTGTATGTGTTGGTGATGACATTGATGTTGATGGAGATGACTGTGCCACCACTAACATATTTTTTTTTCAAAAAGAAGATGATTATTGACAATATTCTAACTCATTGAAAGACAAATACATTTTGTGTTATATTTCTTTAAATTTTCATAATTAGTTTATGATGCTTGTCTTTTTTATGGTTTAATGGTTATGCTTTGTTTAATTTGTAGTGTTTTGCTACCACATGCAATGACCATCATGCATGTTGATTGGATAAAGATTGAAGGGAGTTTGCTAGAATTTTAATTGTAGTTGGTGTTGTTGGTACCGTAAATTGAAGTTTTTTCAGTAACTCGTTGTTAAACTTATGTATAAGGCATAGACTTTTATGTACATTCTCTTGTTAACTTACTGTATTATTTTTCACTATGTTTGTGATGTACTGATTCTAGAGTGCATTTCTTGTAGTGTGTTGGGATGTTTGAAGTGTAAATTTATGTGTGGTGCTCCATTGTGGTGTCTCTTCTATTTTTTCACATATTAATAATGTTTTTGATGTCTTTGATTGATGTAATTTATAGTTTCTTGCTTGATTTTTTTTTATGTATGATTGTGGAAGTATGGTAGATGGACAGGTTTTTGCCCGATCCTACCCGCTTAAAAATGGGTAAGATATGGGTGACAAAATTATTCACCCAACTGGTGATGGGTTGGATGAGGGTAAGGCGTCCAATGTAGTGGGTAGGATATAATATTACCCTCATCGTACCTAAATCCGACACATTGACATCTCTATTGAGAGTTATAAGTAGTGACAAGAAACCCACACTCCACAAGAATGATATTTAGTTCTTGATGTACAGTACATGCATTAGGGATGATAAGGTTGAGTGTCTTGAGTCTACTCTGAATGTGGACCATCTTAATGATGTATTCCTTAACACCACTTACTTCATCATACCTCATGATGTAAATTTCCTTTAAAATGGTACCTATATCAGCATTGGAGGACACTCTATACCTTTGGAACACAGCATTAAGGAAATCCTTGGCTACATTAGTTTCAAAAAGACCACTAAGTAGGTGTTCAGTAATGGAACTCTTTATGAAGAGATATCACATGTGGTTTAATTTCTCCCAAGTTGCATAAGCCTTTATCTCCCCCATCACTACTTGTGGTTGTAAGATCTGTAGGCTTATCAGTGATCATAGCCAGATTCACATCTGCCATCTTAAAAGCAAATTGCACATCTTGCTTCCACTTTTTAAAGTTGGAACCAATCAACAACTCAATAGTAACCAAGTTATTGTTAACAGAAAATGTGACTGAAAATATCAAGTGAACACAAATACAAATAATTTGTAAGGTAACCATGATACTTAAAACCACAAATAGTTTCTATATTGAGAATTCAAACACATCACTATGAAAAAAACCTTTAGGCAGAATTCAAACATGCAATTTGAAATTCTCACACATAACGATGATTCAGGGAACTTTTCCTTTCCTCAATAATCTACCACATTTAGGTGGATAGACAGCTTAGACAAGTCAATCCTCAATCATATGTCATATGTGCCTGATCTCTAAACTTCATGCATAATCAACATATTTGGGCAGAATAACCATGCACTCAATCCAAATACATCCCTAATCATGGAAGAAGAAAACTTCACAAGACCCATCAAATTGAATACTTTGGTGGCAACAATTCAATAGAGCTCATAAAACCCTACCACAACGGGATATTCTTTATGTTAGTTTCCCAATCAATGACAATCAAATGGCTCGATTTCAATTTTCATATGACTTCATTGAATGAGAAAATTAATTCTCTTAAATTTCTCCTAGTTATATGTTGTCGTATTTGTTCTTATTTTTGATCTTTTTTAAAAAAAAAAATATTTATCACACATATTCATTTTAATTTACCTTTATGAGTCATGATGACCATATGTGTCTCTTCAATTAAAGTGAATTTAACCTTTAATGCATGAAAATAAATATTAATGTGGTTTTAATTAAAGGTTTAGGGTCACTTTTATGAAATTAGCAGCTTCAGGGTTCATTATGAAAGTATAGGGACCAAAATACATAGAGTATAAAAACTTAATGGCCAACAAGCAATTACAACAATCACATAGGATATAAATGGTAAAAAAAAAAACTTAAGGCCTAACTTGTCACAAAGGGTAATTTAGAAGACTAATGTCATCATTAATTCAAAAGTTAGGATAAGGCAATCTAATCTTCTCCGATTCGCATTCATTTTTTACAACTTTCAGCCCAAAGCAAAATTTAATTTTCTTTTAGTGCACAGCCGATTTCAACCCCAAAACCGTGGAGATGTGCAATTTCAAGTGCCAATTTTAATAAATCCAATCATATCTAATAAGGAGAGTGTTGAGAATTAAACTCGAAAAATAAACTAGCGAGAGTACTCTCTCCTCTAGCGAGAGTACTCTCTCCTCAACTGTCACCGTTTACGACCAATCCTTGTCAGTAAATGTGTTTTGAACCGTCTTTAATTTATCTCAATTTTATTTTATATTCAAAGTTAATAATATAAAACAAAGCAAAAAAATAGAGACATATATGCATCTAGTTTCACATGGCATATAATCAAACATGAATCAAATGGAAGAACACAAAACTCAATTGCATGTTTTAAAACCCAATTTAATAAAACTTGTGTTCTATGATCATGTAATAGACTCTGATGCCACATGTTAATTTTTCTAGTCTACCAAGATCATACATGAGAGCATAGAACACATAACAAATACAAGATCTAACTTGACTTAGGCCCATTGATAAGCACAGTGAAAATAGACTCGATGAATGCATGTGTGTTATCCCTTATTCTAATTGGTGATTCTTCCAATGGGTTGAAAATTTTTGCTGTACTCACATGGATAAGGGAGGGACATAGTATTCTATTTATATAAAAGCTCATGAGCCTACCCATTATTAACCACATGGACTCTGTTGGCTCACACTTAAATAAACTCACATCTTTTATCATAATTGGAGTCACTAAACCGTTTTTAGATCAAGTACTATATGGGCTCTATATGTTTTATTTGACCGATTTTAATTATTAATCCGGTTAAATAAAAAAATGTTTCTATTTCATTCTAACCAAGTTCATTCTAACCAAGTTATAAATATTTGTGAATGTTTCTATTCTAATCAAGTTAGGAATGTTTGTGAATGTTTCTATTCTAACAAAGTTGTAAATGTTTCTATTCTAATCAAGTGGTGAATGTTTATATTCTAATCAAGTAGTGAATGTTTCTATTCTAATCAAGTAGTGAATTTTTCTATTCCAGCTACGTTGTGAATGTTTGTGAACGTTTTTATTCTAATCAAATTGTGAATATTTGTGAATGTTTCTATTATAATCAAGTTATGAATGTTTGTGAATGTTTCTATTCTAATGAAGTTGTGAATGTTTTTATTCTAATTAAGCAATGATGCTTATATTCTAATCAAGTATTGAATGTTTCTATTATAACCAAGTTTGTGAATGTTTTTATTCTAACCAGGTTTGTGCATGTTTCTTTTCTATCCAAGTTATGAATGTTTCTATTTTAACCAAGTTATAAATATTTATATTCTAACCAAATTGTGATTGTGAATATTAGATCATTACAAAAATCAATTAATGGTGTAAACAATTACCTTAATGCAATTCATAAGGTCATAAGCCCAATTGCCCAAAGATGATGGGCCTAATATGGTTCTCTTTCTATCATAATTCAAATTAATGAGAAAAATAAATAAATGACAATGAACTCTAACTCACAAGCATTTTTTGTTTAACCCATAATTTGGAGCTTTTCTGTTAAGAATAAAAAAAGAGTTACAATCTCAAAATCAATTGCATAAATATTTACCCAACTTAGTAAAGCTTATGAAGGCCCAAAAATGGCAAAACAAGCTCAAATACATATTGTATTGTTATAATAAACACAAATATTGATAATACCTGTGTTGGGAGTAGTACATTTATGATGGACCCTTCATAATGTTCTACCACTAGGATTATACTATCAGACTAGGAGATTCGTGCTGCAATAATTTTATATGCAAATATAAATTAGGCTAAATAGCACAATCTATGTTTAAATTATCATTATTTTGCATATCCACCCTTGAACTATCGGACGTTGCAAAAATATGATTATGGTAACATTTTGTATCAAACTTGCTCCCATCTACAATCTCCGCTAGTGTTGACAGAAATTCAAGGCCAAAATCTAAAATTAGTCCATGAACCCAAGCAAAATGAGCACAAAACCTCCCGAACATAAACTCAGGACACATAACCCCTTAAATAGCAAAAAAATTGTAAAATAGCCCAAAAAGATGAAAAATAAAATGAAAATAACATACCCATCCAAAATTAAACCATCCAATCCTTTCAAAAAATTATGAAAAAAAATTATAAAGGCCAAAAAAAAAATTGACACCCTTGCTCGTTTTTTTTTTTAACTTAAACCATAAAATGGCAAAAAGAAATAGAAAAATTGATTGAAAAATTAAAAAAAACACCACCAATTCAAAATGCCCATCTTAAATTAAAGCATCAAATATTTTAAAATAATTGTGGGGGATATTATAGATTAAAAAAAAAATAATGCCCTTATCTAATTTTTCAACTTAACACTAAAACAAAAAAAAAATTGAGAAATAAAATTAAAAAAAATAAAAAAAACACTACAAATTTTACATACCAATACCAAATTAAAGCATTCAATCCTTCAGACAATTACAGAGAATATTATAAATGCTAGAAAAAATAGAATTTGACATCTTCAATATTTATGTAATTTTTGAATACTATCTGAGCATGAGTTTACAAGTTGGAGTATTATACATAGGCCTACTGTGAAATTTATTTGTGATGTGTGTAGCTGAACCGATCAAGTCACTATTGATTAAATTCTGACTTAAGTGACTAATGAGAAAGACTTTGGTTGAATTGAAGGAAAACAAAGAGATTTCTACAGAAATGGTTCTGAATCAAGAAGAACTAAAGTGATGATGATTGAATATGACTGCTATACTATATGATTTGATAATTCTATCGCAAAGTGTAGAATAATATGTACGAAAATGGCACTATGGTCATTGAACTCTGCTTACTAAAGTAAAGAATCATAAGAAGCAGCAGGGAGTAATAAGCTACTGAAAGTTACCTAAAGAATACTCATGAATGTTGTTATGAAAGGTGAAAACCTAAGTAATATGACTATGACCCTTTGGGAACAATTGAATAAATAAGCGACCTACTATGAATAGAAATTGCTTGACATGAAACATATTGATTATGTTAACTGCTAGGTTAACTAAAAATGACCCTATGAAAATAAAGCCTTTTGGCTTAAGACCTGGGTTAGTAAGCAATTTCTAAAGATCATAGACTAGTAAAAAAATTTATATTAGGTTGTTGTAAAATGGAAGCTATGACTAGCAAATTTTGAGGGCCAAATTTTTGTAGGGGGTGGAATTGTTATACATGGCCCTGCTATATAATTTATTTGTGATGTGTGTAGCTGAGCCACTGAAGTGACCATTGATTAATTTGTGTGAAGTGACTGACAAGCAAGACTTTGGCCTAAATTGAAGGAAAACAAAGAGATTAGATTAAGATGTGAACTCTAGTGCCTTAATTGCAAGGAATTTTAGACTTGATGATCAAAATTGACAAGAAGTTCACCTAGGCTTAGTCAAGGAGTAATTTGGACAGAAACGAACCGAATCTCTTATCCCCAAACTTTCTGTCTCCTTCATGTAGCGTTTCTATATTGCTGCCATTTATCTAGTCAATTAAGAGAAAATAAGAAGCAAATAGATTAGAATGAGCAAGACACTAACAGAACTATTAGAGGAAATAATAATAATAATAATAATAAAATTTGAAAGCAAAAACAAAAAATTGGCCATTCTTTTTTCCCTCTTACTCATACTCTCTTTCTCAATCTCTTTATTTTGCCAATCTCTTAATTTTCTTGAGTTTTTACTGATCTATTCTCCTTATCTTAACCGGTATCAACCTAAGCCATAACTATAAATCAAATTCATTGACGCTTTTTCTTTTCCCTTAAAAACCTAGATTGGCCAAATATAGTGGCGTTGCTTAAAATGGCACTTAATAGGGGTTGTGAAATTGGGTTGAGTTCTTAATGATAGAAAGAGATTTGTTGCACAATAGTATTAAAATTGTGAAGAACAAATTAGATTGGGGATTTATCATGAGAGATATGGCACAAAGAGTGATTGAAGATTTAAGTTGATGAACTTAATTTCCTAAGTTTTCTGAGTTTGGGCAATTGATAATTAGGATTATTGGTTAGGGGGATGAATTTTTCTTGATTAAAATTCCAAACATGTTTTGAGGAGAAAATATTCCACCTAGGATTAATCATTTCTTTTAAAGTGTATTTTAGTTTGAGCTAATTTCAAGTAGAGTTTATAGGATTTTATATGATTCAAGAAAAGATCCACCACATAGTATCTGATTAAACTGAAAGAAATTTTTTTAAAAGAGAACTAAAGTGAAAACTTTTTGTTCCAGGATTTTTTTAACTAAGTAAACAATAGCTACTTCGTTTTGTGCCATTAGCTTTCGGGAAGTTGCTTACTTATGTGTAGTTGAAGTGGGCAAATGACAGTAATATAAAAATAGGATATAACGGGGATAGAGAGTTTAGGGCCAGAAGATTTTGGTTTAAGGGTTTTAACCTCTACTAATATGTGAAGATGATTAGGTGTTGGGTTTTGCATTTCATTGCTCGATCCTAAAACTAGATATAGGCGTTGACCTTCTGGAGGAGAAATCTAAGGATATTGATGTCATGGATGGGAATGTTGCAGTTTAGTAGTTGTAACCCAAGTGTAGGTTGTTACAAGTAATAAAATCTTAGGAGTCCGAGTGTCGAATCGCAGGAAAGTAAATTAAGTAATATAAATGAAAGATTTTTAACAAAGAGAGTATTTATATAGGTGTGAACAAGTGTTGATTAAAATTCAAATTCAAATAAAATAGCTAAGGTTAGGGAATCTACTTTTAGTATATCAGTTTTGATTAATTTTAGCCTGTTTTGCCATTTAATTGGGGTCCACATATAAAGGAGGTCCCAATCGGGAAATTTAGTAATCAAATTCTAAAAATGTTAGGCATGAGTCAGCATTAGCTTTCATTGATCTTATAACACAAACACTTGCTAATGAGTTCAAGTATCCATCATGCCAAACTTTGTCCACAATAACTTGAGATTCCAGCACAGCTAGCAGAGTCATGCTTTATAGAAGGAATCAAGTAGCTTTTGTGCCAATGATTAACTATGATAAATCAAGATTCCTACTTAATAATGAGGATAGCTAAATCGATTAAGAAAATTAATACCAACAATATTAGGATCCATTCAAATTAGCCATAACATTTATACAAAAAACTTAACCTTTTCATATTAGCAAAAGAAAGAATAGTTAATCATGATAAGAGTAAACCACATGTATAAAAATGAAATAAACATATATTGAAAGATCAAAAGAAAAATAAGAAGAAAACACCTTGAACCGAGCTTGGAAATTGAAAACTAAGAATAAGATCAAAGAAGTAAAGCTAGATTTGATATAAAAACTCTAAAATTGCCTAGGAACAAGCTTAATTTTGTACTCCCCAAGCTGGCTATTTATAATGCATTGTGTTAGGCAAAATAGTAAATGGTAGTTCAAATAGTAAAGGTAGGTGAATACAAATTAACAAAGGTGACTTAAACATATTTTAATTTTTTGATCACCATACATATCGATTTAGCTATTCTTTAAAGCACTAAATTTTTAGATCTCTTCATTAGCTTCAAAACAATAGCATGATCATTCAAAATTGACATCTGTAGCCCAAGTTATGATTTTTCTACCAAAAGTGCTATTCAGCGTACGACAGAACAGATGGTATCATTTATAACTAGATTCTGGCAGTGAAAATGATCAAACTAGTTTTTGACATGTGAAGTAGAGTTGAAGACCTACGTGTTGGCTTTAGGATGAATTTGGAATCAATTAATTCTAACATCCACAGCTGCAGAAATGATTTTTCTTGTGAATGATCGCCAAGTGCGCGAATGTTGGAACTAATTCTATTTGTGATCTAAATTTGGCATCCTCTATCGCTTAATCAAGCTGGGTCATAAACTAAAAATTGTAGATGTTTGAGGCCCTAATCATTGGTCCAAGAATTGTGATATGTCGTGATTTTATCCACCTACATAAAAAAGCAATTATTCAGCGTATTTTGTAAATCTGGACAAATAGTAACCTGTGTATGAACAGTAAATACGTGTATGAATAGTAGCCACCATATGAATAGTAAAATACAATGAACAATAACCCAGCATATGAACAATACATATGTGTATGAATAATAAATATGCATGAATAGTAATCCGATGGAATAATTGCTCAAATTAGAGAAATTAATCATATTCAAAATATATATAATAATGATTTAAACCCTTAACAGCTATACTTTTATGAGTCTTCATTAGGGAGAATTCGTGAGCAAGGAGGATTTTGGTGTCAATTTCCAAAGTCTAAGGTTCTTGATTTATTGGGCAAGACTTGCCAATTGATTATTTGGTCCAAGTTAGGTTGTTGATGATTTCCTGATAGAGCTATGACAAGCCAAAGAGGTTACAGCTTGGGTTGCAAAAGGTGATGGTTCAAGTTGTATACATAAAAGAGGGATCCATGACAAGTAGAAAGTTGCAACAGGAGCTGGTTTTTTTTGTAATCGAAAAGGAATTTTTCAGGTAAGGGACTTTAGCCTACGCTGATTTTTTATGAATGCTCGAACAATAGTGTCGTGCATGGATTATGGAAGGCTAGGAAACTATGTGACCATGAGTGATTTGGAATGAGCATAGTTTCCAGATGTGGACTAAAGGTTCCTAATGAATTGAAGCTGTTGGCTTTTTTGAAAAGAATAGTGAACTAAGTCATTATGGCTTATTGTAGCAATCACTAAACTAGAAATGATTAAAGAAATTCAAGTCGGAAGCACTATGTTTAAGGCATTACTGTAAGTAAACCCTAGGAGTTCACTTAATTGTTTTTTAAATTATGCTTGCTATATAGTTAATGATGGCTATGATAATTAAGTCCTAGCTAATGGATTGCTATTAAACCTTCAAAAGGTTATTGGATATTATAAGTTGTTTGTTAACATCTTATCATTTCTCATGTGCATCATGGTAGTATATTGTTATTATATATGTGTGTATGTGTATGTGTGTATGTTGCCTATGCATGTTTTCTGAATTTCATAATCCTAGATCTTGTATTTTTGTAATTTTGTTCTGGCACGATAGAAACTAATTTATGATTTAGTTTCGCCTGTGTAAAAACTAGTTCTACAGTTAGCCCGTGAACATATACATGTAGTTTTTGATATTTTGATGATATTAGAACTTTTGCTATATAATTTATTTAAGAATCAATGAATTTTATGACTTAAAGCCCCTTGACTTATTAAAAATTCATAGAGAATATTATTGCAGAGACTAGCCTTGAATTGGTAATTGGTTAACCATGGTTTGAATTTTAGATATAAGAACTGATTTGCTATGAAACTTGCTGCATGAGTCCTAATTGGAGAATGAATCATGTTAATGAAAGCAAACTTAGCATCTAAGTTAAATATTGTAATTTGGTCACCTAGTAGGTTTTTGCTTGGAATGTCTAGTTTCCAATTAATGAATTGTTTTTTGTTTAAATTGAATAGGAGGCTATTGAACCATCTTTCCTTAAATCATTACGAAATTTTTTGTATTATCTGCACACACACAGGTACCTTGACAATATTAGCACTTAAATGACTTGTTAAGTTTAGCAACTTGTAAGTTATTGCTTAAGAGGTGTGTGTTAGTAGGTGTGCATAACAAATGGTATCAAAGTAGGTTACCTAGGACTTATGGTGTTTTAAAGAATGCCTTAGCCACAAGTCAGAGCATATATTAGTCTAAGCTGACTATAATCATATACAGGGTGACCCAAGCATTTGGCTATACCAAGTATTTTGTGGTTGTCCAAATTCCTTATACAAAGGACTTATAAGAACTCAAGCTAAACCAAGCAAACTAATGTCACACAGTAGTTCAGATAGCTCATCAAGACCTCTAGGAAATAGACTTTAAGCCAACATCTCATTAAATTAAAAGGTCAACTTCCTAGTTAAAGACAACCCACTAGTGAGCAATGGTAGACTTTCTACAACATAGACCAAAATACCTGTAGTATCCATACTCCTTTTTAATTATGAGAAGGCACCAAATCAACGTACAATCCAGAAGGTTATTCAACATAGGATCCAACCAAATCTAGATGTTACTAAAGGAACAATGCTAATATACTAGATAGCTGGCTAACTTCTATCCAAAATTTTTTATTTTTACAGTGGCTTGAGCTAATGTTGACTAAATAACCACTCAAGAAAGTTTTATTACCTTTCATAACATGAGGGAAATAAACTAATCTATTTATCATTCTACTTTAAAATTGATATCCAAAATTCAAAAGCTTCATTTTTTGATCCTGAAAATACACAACCAAAGACCTGAAATTAGGATCTATAATGCCACTTGAACCAAGTCCATTTCAGCTAATGGATTTCAAAATTTGGAACTCATATGAAAATCATGCATGGGTTATGTTTATAGAATTTTCTAGAAAATCTATTAATTATCTTTCAAAATTAAATAATTAGGATAATTAATAAAAAATAATTATCATATTAATTTATCTTTTAAGATAAATATAAGAGATAATTAAGTGATAATTATCACATGTGCTTTTCTTGAACCAAACCACCCACTCTCTACACCTATAAATAACCCTTCTAGGCTAAAACAAAGCTACAACAAATTGGAGAAGTAGAACCAGGGAGGAGAAAATATCTTTATAAGAAGTTCTCTCAAACTTTTCAAGTCGATCAAGCACAAATGCCTAGTATAAAGGGAAATCAAAGCCAAAGAAGATCAAATCTTAGTTTCAAGGTCAGATTTGAAGAACACAAAGAGGAATACGAAGAACGTATGATGGTGCCACATGAAGTTCAATTTCAAATTTGGTGGGAGCTGCGAGGAATGTGAAAAATTTATTTCTGTGCTGCATCAAGACAAACTCCAAAGAAAAGTAGCAAACATTGCCAAGAGCCCCTAAGTGTAAAGAGTACGACAAAAAGTTCCAAATCGAAATAAGTGGCAGGAACATTGGTTCGTGTTCTCGTAAGACAAATTCTGGAGTTTGTGCTCTTGAAGAAGTTGTTCACGTTTCCACTAAAAGTTCAAAGTGTTAATCAGAGGATTATGTAGATGAAAAGTACATTAGAGAGTCGATCTTTTGAATCTCTGTTTCAAATTTTGATTTTGTATTTATGCTGCAATTAATTTCAAGGTATAATTTTTAAACATGAAATTTATACGTACAAGTATATTAGTGGTTCTTATTATAATGTGGAAAAATAATATTCTAGGATTAACTTCTAAAATAGTTTTGGGTTGGGAAATTATAAGGGGAATGGTCACCAATGTATGCCATGATGCGTTGGTGAGCCTATAACAACTATTTTAGGATTAGACATTTGTGTATATATGCCATTTAGAAAGAGCTTCTTATCCTTATCTTTCATAGAAAGAGACTTGAAAGTTGAGAGTTTGGATATGTTGTTTCTATTAATGTGCGTTGGAAGATTGCAAGTTAGGTCACCTAGATGTGAAAATTATTAAGATGGTTAAGATCACATTGGGTCACTTTGATTATTCCTTTAGGTCAGGCTCTCTCAAGGCTCATCTCTCAGAGTTCATATCGACCCTATTTTTTGTTTTTACCGGCCGTTAGATTAGCCATTGCCTATAGTACATACTATTTCTAATTACTTGCATAATTTCCAATTCTCACTGGTCCCATCAAGGCCACTTATGTGTGTGTGTGTGTGTGTGTGTGTGTGTAACCATTAACTGGTGCATGTGTACTTGTATTAAACTAATATTGGACATTGAAAATTATGTGTAATTGGCAGACAAGTTGACTTCAGATATGATTTTAGACCCGTTAGGCCTAGTAGCCGTTGCTATTTGCCAAAACTTTACATTGTTTGTCTTAGTTTCCATAGGTGCCAACATCTCTAGCAGGCAAGTAAACCCAACTGTCACCTACAGATTGGCCTTTGGTGGCCAGATTACCATCCTCACTAGTGTCTTCTACTAGATCGCCCAACTTCTTGGGTCCATTATTGTTTGCTACCTTCTCAAGGTTGGCACTGGTGGTTTAGTGCGTAACTACCAATTATGTGTATCTGATTGAGTATTCTTTTTCTTACTATACGCATGAGTATGCATCTTCCACACAATATATAGTTTTTGTTTGTTTATAGAAAGTACTAGCTACATGCTATTTGAATAGTGCTTATACACATATTAATGGTCAATGGATGAAATTTTGTAGATGATTCTAGCTCACGGTGTTGTAGTGGGTGTAGGAGTGGTACAAAGAGTGGTTATGGAGATTGTGGTGACATTTGGCTTAGTATACATGGTGTATCCCATGGCTGCTGACCTAAAGAAAGGCTCCCTAGGCACCATTGCACCTATTGCCATAGCCTTTATAGTTGGTGCCAACATTTTGGTAATTGGCCCATTTTCTAGCAGATCCATGAACTCAGCCTGTTCCTTTGGTCCAGTTGTCATTAGTAGGGACTTCTGATGAATACTCATAAGTGTATTGTTATTAAAGATTTAAATCATCATTATGTACTTTAAGTATGATTAATTTCTATATTCTGAGCATTTTTCCACTGGGTTACTATTCACATGTATTTTTATTATTCACTGTCACTATTCATGCATTTTTACTGTTCATACACATTTTCACTATTCATTAATATTAAATAATTATTTTTTTGTAGGTAAAATCATCACTTGGTGACCCTTCACGAGAAAAATCATATCTGGAGGTGTAGATATCAGAACTAAGTGATTCCAAATTCATCTGAAAGCCAACACATAGATCTCCAACTCTATTTCATTCCGAGAGTTAATTTGATCATTTTCATTGCTAAATCTGATTATAGATGAGACTATTCATTCTTTCGTGTGCTGAAGAGCGATTTCGGTAGAAAAATCATAACTTGAGCTATAGATATCCGATTTGAATGAGCAAGCTATTGATTCGAAGCTAAAGAAAAGATTTACAAATCTCATGATTTGAAGAAGAGCTGATTTGATGTGTATGGCGGTTGAAGAATTAAAATAAGTTACAGCCTGCCATTATTGATTTGTATTTACATATATTTCACCATTCCATTTTACCATTTCACTCACCCCAAAAACTCTATAAATAGGCATCTTGGGGGATGGTGGAGGCATTCCATTTTTTTAGGTCATTTCGATGTTTTGTATCATTTTTATATTTTCTCCTTTGTTCTTGTTTTTGTTTTCAATACTGAAGCTCTGTCCAAGTGTTTTCTCATTCTTCTTCTTGTTCTTCCTTTGATCTTTCAATCCATGTTCATTTCATCTTTTTACATATTGTTTACTTTTGTGATGGCTAACTAATCTTCTTTTTGCTAAGGTGAAAGGGTGAAGCTTTTGGTATAGATGTTATGATTGATTTGAATGGATCACAACGTTAACGATATTTTATTTCTTAATCTATTTAACTTCCCTCATTATTAAGTGGGAGTCTTGATTCATCATAGCCAATCATTGACACAAAAGCTGCTTGATTCCCTCTATAGAACATGACTCTACCGGCTATATTAGAATCTTGAGCTATTGTTGACAAAGGTTGGCATAATGGATACTTGAACCCATTAGCAAGCGTTGGCATTTTAAGATCAATGAAAGTTAATACTAACTAAATTCCCCTATTAGGACCTCATTTATGTGTGGATCCTAATTAAGTGGTAAGATGGGCTAAAATTAATCATAACTGATATACTAAAAGTGGATCCCCTAACCTTAGCTATTTTATTTGAATTTGAATTTTTAATCAACACTTATTCACACATTTCACGAAAACCTTCCTTCACTTTTGTAATTTGTATTTCTTAATTCACTTCCCTGTGGTTCGACACTTGGACTCCCGAGATTTTATTACATGCGACAACCTACACTTGGGTTACAATTGCTAGAGTGCAGCAAGTTTTTGTTGCCGTTGCTTGGGAATTAAAATTAGAGTACAAGTGTAATTTTTTTCTTTTCTTTTTGTTCTTTTTATGGTAGGCTGAGCCTCCTACCTCTTAATTTGTGTTAATCTTATTTTTTTTTTATTTTTCTTTATTGTTGAATGGCAGGTTGAGCCTCCTACCTAACTTGTTATTGATATTTGTTTTTCTTGTTGTTATTTTGTCTATGTATGAAAGCTTAGTCTCGATCATCAAGTGGTAGATTGGTAAAAGAATCTTTATCTTCTTCAAAGAGGGCCAAACACATTAATGAATAAGAAAATAACCATTTTCTTCATAATGATCAAGATCGACCTAGGACACTTAGAGAACACATGAACCTCATAAGAAATAGCACTCCATCATGTATAATTTTTCCTGCTGATGCATGTCACTTTAATTTTAAGTCAGGTATTATTCAACTTTTACCAACTTTTCATGGCTTTGATTCCGAAAATCCCTACTTGCATTGGAGAGAATTTGAAGAAGTCTGTCACACATATAACAACTTAAATTGTAGCATGAAAACCATCATGCTTAATCTTTTTCCTTTTTCTTTAAAAGATAAAGCTAAAACTTGGCTACAGAATCTTAGGTCAGGCTCCGTCAATTCATGAGATAAACTGCAACAACAATTTTTGAAATTCTTTTTTCCTTCCCATAGAACAAATTCTTTCAAAAGACAAATCACCACTTTCACACAAAAACTAGATGAAACTTTTTACCAATGTTGGGATAGATACAGGGATTTACTTAACACATGCCCATACTATAGTTTTGAAACATGGAGATTAGTCTCACATTTTTTTGAAGGTTTGACCCATAAGTAAAGACAAATGATAGAAATGATGTGCAGCGGAACATTTGAGGATAAAGATCCTGACGAGGCAATGAATTACCTAGACTGACTAGCAGAAAATGCACAGAATTGGGACACCGCGGGTACCTATGAAGCTATAGGTAAGACTCAATTCCCTGCATCTAGTGGAGGCATATATTATCTTAAGGAAGATAATGACCTGCAAGCAAGATTTGTATCCCTAGCTAGAAAGGTTGAGGCATTAGAAATAAAAAAAAACTGGTCATTTAAAATCTGTTGAAGAAATTGTTTGTCACATTTGTGAAGCTAATGACCATTCGACTAACAATTGTCCAACTTTGTCCTCTTTTAAAAAATGTCTCCATGAACAAGTCAATGCATTGAACAACTTCAAGAAGCCACCCCAAAATCCATACTCGCAAACTTACAATCCTGGTTGGAGGAATTATCCAAATTTCAGTTGAAGAGGTGATAATTATGCTCAGTCTTCACAACCACCTTTGCACACTCAACAAAATTTTCAACAATCTCAAGGGTATGCACCATATGTTCTTCATCTTAGGAAAAATCTTGAAGATACATTGCATTCATTCATTGAAAAATAAGAGTCAATCAATGCTCAAACAAGTCAAACCATTATTAATTTGAAAGATACTTTTACAAAAATTGCATCTACACTCAACATTCAGGAGAAAGGGAAATTTCCTTTTCAATCACAACCAAATCCCAAATGTCAAACCATGGATCAAGTAAAGTCAATTATTACACTCCACAACGGTAAGGTTGTTGAAAAATTCATTCCTGATCCTTGTGAAGGAGACAATGAGTCAACTTCTAAGAGTAAATAAGGGGTTGAACTTATATCGAGCGAAGAATAAATTGAATCTCCACCAGCATCTCCATTTTCTCAGGCATTAATTGTTCCTAAAAAGGTGGATAAGAATATTGAAATTCTTGATATCTTCAAGCAGGTAAAGATCAATATCCCTTTGTTGGATGTGATTAAACAAGTATCTTCTTATGCCAAAATTTTGAAGGATTTGTGTACTGTTAAAATAAAACTGAATGTGAAAAACAAGGCCTTCTTGGCCGAGCAGGTAAGTTTTGTTATTCAAAATAATACTACTTTGAAGTACAAGGATCCTGACTGTCCAAGAATCTTATGTTGTATTGGAGAACAAAAAAATTAGCAAGCATTACTTGATCTAGGGACTAGTGTAAACTTACTTCCATATTCAGTTTACCAAAAACTAAATTTCGGTGAGTTAAAACCAACTGAAGTAACTCTTTTGCTTGCTGACAGATCAGTGAAAGTGCCCAGAAGGGTTATTGGAGATGTGTTAGTCCAAGTTAATAAATTCATATATCTTGTGGATTTTATTGTTTTGAACACACCACCAGTGAAAATTAAAAATTCAATACCTGTTATTTTGGGACGTCCATTTTTAGCAACATCTAACGCTTTGATTAATTGCATGAATGGATTGATGAAGCTGACATTTGAAAATATGATATTGGAGTTAAATATTTTTAACTTGCTTAAGCAACCTTCTAAAAAGGAAGATGAAAGAGAAGATGTTTGCATCATTGGCGCAATTGTAGAAAACCATATCGAAGAAGGGAGTATCTTTGATCATCTAAAAAATTATTTGGTTAATTCATTTGAATTGATTATACAAATGGATCAGGATACATCTAAGATATGTTCATTACTTGATTCTTCACAAGCGAAAGGAAACACATGTTGGAAACTGAAAGTTAAGGAGCAAAATAAAATTTACACAATAAAGTTGAAACTCTTACCCAAAGAATTGAAGTACCTAATGTCAAAGAAAGATGTCAAATCAAAGCAGATACCCTGGATCATATTATTTCAAGAATTCAATATTGTGATCAAGGATAAGAAGGGCATAAAAAATTTTATCGCTGACTATTTATCAGGACTGACAACGGATTCATCAATTGAGACTACACCTATAAATAATTGTTTTCTTGATGAATTTTTATTCTTTGTCACTACAGTACCTTGATTTGCTAACATTGTTAATTATTTGGTGACAAGACGGATGCCAACTCAATGGAGTAACCAAGATAAGAAGAAATTTCTACATGGGGTAACAAATTTTTATTGGGATAACTCTTATCTTTTCAAATACTGTCCTGACCAGATATTTATAAGATGCATATCAAAGGATAAGGTAAAAAGTGTTACTGAATTTTCTCATTTTGAAACATGCGGAGGGCATTTTTTTGTTAAAGAAAATAGCTGTAAAGATTTTACAGTCTGAATTTTATTGACCCTTTTTGTTCAAAGACGCACATGCATTCTGTAAAGCTTGTGAAAATTGTTAGAAATATGGATGAATTTCAAAAAGAAACATGATGCATTTAACTCCTATCCTTGTGATTGAACTTTTTGACTGTTGGGGAATATATTTCATGGGACCATTTCCACCATCATTTGGATTCGTGTACATTTTAGTTGCAGTAGACTATGTTTCAAAATGGGTAGAGGCAATTTCATGTCAAAATAATAATCATAAAACTGTGATTAAATTTTTGAAGGAAAATATTTTGAGTCGTTTTGGGATTCCTCAGGCCATAATAAAGGATGGGGGAACATATTTTTGTAACAAACCATTCAAATCCTTGTTGAAGAAATATAGTATCACACATAAGGTTGCCACCTCTTATCACCCACAAACAAGTACACAAGTAGAATTATCAAATAGGGAGATAAAACAAATCATTGAAAAAACAGTCAACCCAAATTGTAAGGATTGGTCTTTGAAACTAACCGATGCACTTTGAGCTTATCGCACTACTTTTAAAACATCGCTTGACATGTCTCCTTATAAGTTAGTTTATGGAAAACCCTGTCATTTGCCTATGGAACTTGAACATAAAGCTTATTGGGCTATTAAAGCTTTCAATTTAAATCTTAATGATGCTAGTGTTTTGCGCTGGTTGCAACTAAATGAGCTTGAAGAGTTGAGAAATGATGCATATGAGAATTCAAAAATTTATAAAGCTAGAACCAAAGCTTTACATGATAAAACAATCTTAAGAAAAATATTTGAGGTTGGTCAAAAGGTTTTACTTTATAATTTTAGACTTCACATCTTTCCTGGAAAACTGAGATTTAGATGGAGTGGACCTTTTGTTGTGAAACATGTTTATCCTTATGGGGCCATTGACATTGAAAATCCTAAAAATGGTAATGTGTTTAAAATAAATGGACAAAGACTTAAATCATTTTTGGAGAACCATGATTTGCAGGAAAAAGTTGTTCATCTCAGTGACCCTCAAAATGATCATGGTTAGTAAATACAAATAAATTTTCTTTTCTTAGATAGCTTTCCTTTAAGTTTCATTTTTTTTTTGCTTTTCGTCTTTTCCCGGTTTAGTGGCGGATACGGTACTCCGTGGCTCTCAAGTTGGTTGTTTCAATTTCCCATAATAATTGATTTTTTTCTTTCTCCCTTCTTTCAATTTTTTTTTTAAAAATAAATGGATTCTACTCTTTTTGTTTTGCGAAAATACTTTCCTTCTCTTCCAATGAATGTTCTTAAAAGGATTTACCAAGCTAGATGTGAATGATTAAGAGTTTTGATGCACAAAGGCATTCCTAAAGATGTGCGTTGGGTAATTGAAACTAAGGTTCGTTTGGCTGGTGAAATCCCAAATGTATTTGTGTCTCACATGCCTGGCTTAGGCAAAAGCTCTTATGCCAAAAGTGAAGAGCGAAAAGGTTACGAGTCTGTCACAAATATGGTCGATGGACTTGTGATACTAAATGTCGTTCTTTAGGAATGGTGTCCGATAATTGAGAAGATAAAATACAATTCATCAAGAATGGCCTAAGTAAGGATTCTTTGGATAATATCCGATTGACTCTTGAGACGCATTCTTGTGGATTAGTGCAACATGAACTTCTTGGTTTATGGAGTATTTTTCATAAAGAGCGAAAGCGTTATAGTCTATAGTCTTGCGAATTGACTTTAAAATACCCTGTTTGCCAGTTTATAAGAAAACTGGATGGGAAGCAAATCCCCAACTCATAGAAGGTGTTGAAGCCGTTAATAGACGTAAAACCAGAGGAAGCTGTGAGCCGTAGTCACAACTATTATACATATACACCGTTATTGTTGAAAAATTTCTTTTTTCGTCTGACAATAATTTACCTACTCCTATAGGTGTAATCATTACATTATCCTTTTATCTCTATAAATGCATGTTCTTCTTTTGATTTTTTTTCACACGGTTAAGGATAGAAATGAAGGGAACCTCAACTCGCAAATTCTAAAATATTTGTGTATTTTGTGGATTTTTTCTTAGAAAGGATGAAGAGTTCTTGAGGACAGCCAACCATTTGG
This sequence comes from Aquilaria yunnanensis, assembly GCA_039654915.1. NCBI lineage: Eukaryota > Viridiplantae > Streptophyta > Magnoliopsida > Malvales > Thymelaeaceae > Aquilaria > Aquilaria yunnanensis. The sequence continues at coordinate 79,691,999 of CM077596.1, forward strand.
GTAGAGTCCTAGCTAAGCAAAAAATACATTTGGTATATGGTGGAGGTAGTGTCGGATTGATGGGAGGTGTAGCAACAGCAGTATTTGTAGGAGGTAGCCATGTTTTGGGTATCATCTCTACATCTTTGAAATTGATTTCTGGAGGCACGATTGGAAAAGAATTAGTGGTTAAAAACTTGTAAAAATGTTTGTTGCAAATGCTCTGTAATTCTGATGCCTTTATTGCTCTACCAGGAGGGTTTGGCATATTGGGGGAAAATTTTCAAATTACTTCCATGACCCAACTTAATTTGCACCAGAAACCCATTGGGCTGTTGAATGTTAACAATTTCTTTGCAGGTTTGTTGTCTTTTATGGATTATGCTATGCACGAGAAATTTATCTCAGAGACGGCATGACGTATCCTAATATCTGCATTAACTGCTGAAGAATTGCTAGACAAAATGCAAGCTTTCATTCCTAAACCAGATCTAATAGTGATTCAGATAGACTGGACACGACAGCCTTTCCCAATCAATTCCATCCCATAAATATCCTTTACCCTGCTTGTCGTTTTTATTTTTGTTAATAAGTGATGAAGCACTGTGGAAGAGAGAAATTGGACTTATGGATCTGTTTATCTTGTCTTTTAGTTTTACTATCAGCATTTTTTTCATTTTGGTTTAAGTTTTTTTCAGGTTTTTTATTTTCAATAACAACCAATTCAGGTAATTTTTTCTTCACTCTTCTTATCTATGTTTTGACATTGAGGATAATGTCTTAATCTGGTTGGGAGGAGGGATAGTTGTCACATTTTTCTTTTAGGATAGTTTTTCTCATGCTGATATTAAAACCATTGGACAAAGCCCTTAGTTTAGGATGGCTGAGTAAGGAGTAATGTTACTCTTGAGACGCATCCTATTAGGCATACTAGTCATAACATTTTGAGGTAGCTAGGTTTCAACCCTATTTGGATGACATATCTCACAAGTAATCTATATTTTCTAAAGAAAATATTAGATGAAACCTGAATATTGATTCCAAACATCAATTCCCTTGCATAATTTGTTAGTTTTATTGTCATTTTTTTATATTTTTGTGGTAATGTTGATTATTGATTTTTTTCTCTCTCCATGTTCAAGTACATGTTTGCATGATAGTTGCATGTAAGAACATGTAGCATGAATTGAGGTTGTTTGTTTGTATTTAAGAACCTAACTCATGAAAATATCATCATTGGATATATACCTTATAAATTTGAAATGGTTGTTAATTTTTGAAAGTAGTTTAAGTATGTTGCTTGTTACCTAAGGAAAATAAATAACCGGTGAGCACTTTTGAGCCCTTAGTGTTTATTAGTATATGTGAATTTCTTTGTTGAGAGTGCTTACTTTATGTTTTGAGTTAGACTTTGCTTGGATGAGTGGTCTTAAGGACCCATGTAACCTCACTTCTTGCATGTAAATTTAAGGAAGAAGATGGCATTTTAGGGCTAACCACCTACCAAAAAGCTAACATTGTATATTATTCCTTAGTGAGCCCCTTTGAGCCTTATAGCTATATTCTTTGTTGGAACCCTATATATTTAACCACTTCTACTTCATTTGATCCTTTATTGTCCTTGGAACTAGTGATACTTATGTGATTATGAGCTTAGAAAATTAAAATAAATGTGTGTGTTTTTTATAAAATAAAGAATAAGTGTGGGGTGTACTTGAGAATATGTTAGGTTACCTTGTACTTAATTTTTCATAGTGAAAAAATTGGGGTGAGTTGAGCTTAAATCAAAAAAAATTGAGTGTATATCATTGGATGGTTGAGTTTTAAACAAATTTTGATTTATGGTAGAAAAAGGCAAAAGCGAGATTATAAGAAAAAACCATCGCAAAATAAAGTTAATGTATATATATATAAACAAAACAGAAAGAGAAAAAAAAGAAGAAGAAAAATGTTAAATTCAATAAATTTAAAACTTAACCATATTTGTTTTCTAAACTCATGTGTTGATAAGGAATTGTGTTTTGGAGAGGACTTTGAGACTAGGGTTGATTTGGGGATTTAGTATTTTAGGTGCCCATATTTATTGGTCATTGTATTACTAGTTCCCTTAAACTCTACCATTAAAAAGCCTCTATTCGATTCTCGCTTTCACTAAACCCAGCCTCATTACAACTTTGTATAAAGACCATTGGACTTAAATTTACATGAAGTTCCTTTTGGGAATCTAGTGAGGGTGAAGTTGAATCCTCTTGCAAGCTTCGGATTGAGAAATATAAAGTAAGTTGTTCACAAACCCACATTAAAATAAGTGCAAATACTTAGAAAATGATCCTCTATGTCTAATAACAAGGACTTAACTTTTTCTTCTTTCATTAATTACTTGCGAGTCAAGCTTACAAGTGTTATATATTCATAGCATGATTTGTCATGAGTTATTAGTTTATGTATTTCGTTTATTTTCTTACGTTACACTTGCTATGGACTAGCAAAAACCTGGTTGGGGGGTGTGATGAATACTCATAAGTGTATTGCTATTAAAGGTTTAAATCATCATTATACACATTGAAAATGATTAATTTTTATATTCTGAACATTTTTCCACCAGGTTACTATTCACGTATTTTTACTATTCACACACATTTTTACTATTCATAATCATTATTCACGTATTTTTACTATTCATATGCGCATTTTATTGTTCATATATGTTTTCACTATTCATTAATATTAAATAATTATTTTTTGGTAGGTAAAATCATCACTTAACGACGCTTCATGAAAAAAAATCATATCTGGAGCTATAGATGTCGGAACTGAGTGATTCTAAATTCATCTGAAAGCCAACACATAGATATTCAACTTTGCTTAATTTTGAGAGCTAATTTGATCATTTTCATTGCCGAAATTTGATTATAGATGAGACTATTCATTCCTTCGTGTGCTGAAGAGCGGTTTCGGTAGAAAAATCATAACTTGAGCTACAGATATTCGATTTGAATGAGCAAGCTATCGATTCAAAGATAAAGAAGAGATTTACAAATCTCATGCTTTGAGGAAGAACGGAGTTGATGTGTACGGTGGTCGAAGAATTAAAATAAGTTGCAGCCCGTCATTGTTGATTTGTATTTACCTATATTTCACCATTCCATTTTACCATTTTACACCCCCAAAACTCTATAAATAGGCATCTTGGGGGAGGGTGGAGGTATGACATTTTCTTAGGCCATTTCGATGTTCTTGTATCATTTTTAGATTTTCTCCTTTGTTCTTGTTCTTGTTTTAAATACCGAAGTTCTATCCAAGTGTTTTCTCGTTCTTCTTCTTGTTCTTCCTTTGATCTTTCAATCCATGTTCATTTCATCTTCTATATGTTGTTTACTTTTTTTATGGCTAACTAATCTTTTTTTTGCTAAGGTGAAAGGGTGAAGCTTTTGGTATAAAGGTTATGATTGATTTGAATAGATCACAACGTTAACAGCATTTTCTTTCTTAATCTATTTAACTTCCCTCATTGTTAAGTGGGAATCTTGATTCATCATAGTCAATCATTGACACAAAAGCTGTTTGATTCCCTCTGTAGAACATGGCTCTGCTGGCTATATTGGAATCTTGAGTTATTGTCGACAAAGGTTGGCATGATGGATACTTGAACCCATTAGCAAGCGTTGGCGTTTTAAGATTAATGAAAGTTAATACTAATTAAATTCCCCTATTAGGACCTCCTTTATGCGTGGATCCTAATTGAGTGGTAAGATGGGCTAAAATTAATCATAACCGATATACTAAAAGTGGATCCCCTAACTTTAGCTATTTTATTTGAATTTGAATTTTTAATCAATATTTGTTTACACATTTCACGAAAACCTTCCTTCACTTTTGTAATTTGTATTTCTTAATTCATATCCCTGTGGTTCGACACTCGGACTCCCGAGATTTTATTACTTGCAACAACTTACACTTGGGTTACAACTGCTAGAGTGCAGCAACTTCCACAATAACTAAAGCTATTAGGTTGGAACTCTCATGGGTGGTGGCGTTGCCGACATTATGTATGGAAATGTGTTTATGCATCATGAGCATGCCTTTTTCCCAACTGACTTCTAATTAAAGTTTCTTTGCTTCTATTAGTGAATTGTTATTTCTCTTTATCGGTTTTCCAGATTTGTACAAATAAGAAAACCTTTTGTTTTGGCCTCGAATTATTTTTCTTTTCTATTGGTAATAATATCTTGTTTTAACATATGGTGATCATTTACAGTTTGGGATCGCACAAATGCTGGTGATATAATGTGCATGTAGCAATTTTATTTCGTTGTCATCAATTTTTTTTTTTGCAATGCTGGTATGTATTAAAAGTGTTAATAGTGATTATTTCTCAAACTGTGCACTAATTGAGACTTGAAGGTGTCATTTTATAAATATTTTATATATATATTTTTTATTTTTTTGAAAAGAACATGTTTGATAATTAGTTTTGTTTTCTGTTAAAGTTCTCATTTAGTTTTAAAAAAATTCCATGTAAGTTGAGACAAAGCTTTGAGACTAAAAGTAACTTCATTGCTTAGACATTAATTTGGTCAGTGAGCTAGATAATTGAATTTGCAAAAAGGCAACTTTGCTACTAAATTTTATGATGGAAAGTAATTTTAACACTAATTTTTTTTTACGGGAAAATTTGCTATTAACATTTAGGTTGTGGGCAACTTTGCCACTAACCATTAAATGATAAGAATATTCAATTTATTAGAGAATATTCTATGATAAAACTCTTAAACTAGTCCTTTAAATTTTTTCCTTAACCCCTTGTTACCTAAAGCTTTCACAACACCCAAATGAGTCAAAATATTGTGTTTGACCACACATGACCCCCATTGTTGAACTTTATTATTTTCACCATTCTCATTGTTGCCTAGCAACACTTTAGAAGTGATGCTCTTGATCCTTTATTCTAGAATTGTAGCACACTTGAATTTAGTCTTACATGCATCGATTGGACCCTCTTTGATCAGGGTATGTTGTAAGAAGTATTGCCGAGATGTGTGAAAAAATGGAGGTAACATTAGTGGCAAAAAAGTGGAGAGTGGCGAATAGGATGAGGGGTTGTTGGAGCTAGGTCACATTGAAGACAATGGTGAAAATGATAAATTAAAAAACTTAGAAGCCATAGTGTTTGGTAAAGAAAACTTGGAATTAAAATTTATATTTTTCTCATTTTTCACATTTTCCATGTAGTCAATTTTAACAACAAGTGGTTTGTTCATAACATAAAATGTTAATGAAAAATTTGCACATTTCAAAAAAATTAATGACAAATTTACTGATAGAAAAAGTTCAGTGAAAAAATGACGATTCCAATAAACATTGGTAGCAAATCTGCCCTTTTGCCTAATTGAATTATACAAGTCCTTATCTTGGCCATTTGGCCTTTGGTCCACTTTAATTTAATAAATTTAGTTTAATTTTGATTTTGGATTAAGTACTAAATTTACCACTCAAAAGTATTGAAATGACCAATTTTACCATCAAACTTCTAAAAGAACCAAATTTAATAATGAACTTTACTTTTGAGATCAAATTTACCATTAATGTTAATTGACCATCAAATGAAGTAGAAAAATATAAATTTTGGTCCTTCATTTTTCATATTTCTTCTACTATTGCCTTAACTCTACTTATCTGATGATCATGCCATCTTATTCAAACCAATTGCTTGATGATCTTCATCTCCAATCTCCACAAGTTAAGGTTCTTCATTTGTCACATTTTTCCTTCACATTTCATTAATGTCTTCTTCACTTACAAGCAATTCAACTCTAGCCTTCCACCCTATCATTTTGTCTAAGGCCTTCCTAAGAGCTCTTATTGGAAAATCCAAACACCGATAACATGTACGACAATAATGCACTTCGAGAGGTTGGTGATTACTTGCATCATGAATATGGTGTCCAATAGAACATTATTGAAGGTAGCAACTCATTGTTTTAAACTAATACGTGGAAGCTCGTGCTACCTTTTTGAGCTCTCATAAAACAATCATCATAACATCAAGCGTGACAAGCTACAACAAACACCTACTTTCTTCCCAATTTGGGTCAAGATATGGGTCAAAAAATATTAAGCAGAGTGAAGAGTAAGATATCGAGTTTAGAGATGAATCCAATGAATCAATTCTTGAAAAAGATGGTATGATCATTAGATGAGCAAACTTAGGGTACTAATAGAAGAAATGTGAAGATCTTATTGGAGAAGTGAAAAATTTAACCATTTTTGTAATGTTGGTGATAAATTTGGTCTCAAAAGTTAGGTTCAAAATGACCTTTGATAGTTTTGAAAGTTTGATGGCAATCGGAAACAAAAAACCATCAATGGCTGAATTGGACAAATAAAAACATTAGTGGTTTATTTATTTATTTATTTTTGCTTATTGAATTTTTACAAGCTAACATAGACCTATTTGTGCTGTCTCTAAGTGATATGCCAAGCATAGACCTTAAGGTCATCATGCATAAACTACAAGTCGAGCCATTTGATTGGCTAGTCGAATAGAAGAAAAAGAACATGGATTTAAAGAGATGAGACTTTAAGGTCAAAAGGCTCCTGAAGGTAAGCATCATCCGATAAGTACACTATAAGGATTGGCTGGCTAACATTATTTTAGCCAAAAAGGATAATGGAGACTAGTGCATGTGTGTAGACTATATGAATTTCAATGATATCTTCCCAAAAGACCTTATCCAATATACATCACCAGCCATGAGCCAGTTAGTTGATGCCACTCATATTCAAGGTGCTTCTTTTACTTTTGTTGACAACCTTGTCAATTTTTTTTTCTTTTTTCACATGCATAGAGGAATCTATAATGAGAATTGGGTTTGTAGACATATATAGCTTTATAAATGCTATACATTTTTTAGAAGGGCGTAGTAATAAAGTAAAATAGTTAAAGGAAATTAAAAAAATAATTAAAATCCTTTTTTCATAAGCAAATTCAAATTTGATTGAGATTTAAATAAAATTAGTAAGTATCAATTTTACAATTTCTTACAGTTTTCCTTATAGTTAGAAAGTATATACTTTATTCTGTTTCTATTTATGGGCAACCTATTGTTTTTTGTTTTTTTTTTCTTTTCAGCTTTCTTTTTCATGGTCAGTCATAGTTTCTCATATTTGTTATGCCTTTTCTTCTACATTTTGATATCTTTTTCTTGTAAGGAGGCCCCTTGTTACTTTGTTGTTTATTGCATTTTACTTATGCTTTGCTTGGGTTACATGGTAGGATTAGTCTCACTGTTCTTCATGATTTACTTGCCCTATATTGATTTAATTATGACCCATTCTCACTATGATACTTGTGTTTTTTTGTGCATTTTTAGCTACAATTGCAACTGAGTATGTCTTTTGTTCATTTCATCATGACTATTATAAAATTTTTCTTTTTGTGTTATATCCAGTTGCGCCAGTGGACGAAATAAGGAGTTGGCACTAGATTAGAGTCGTTCGGTGGCCCATACACTAGTTGAAAACAATGACCTAAAATTTTAGGTTCCTACCTTTGACCCGTCATGTTGTTTATCTAAATACATATACAAGTTTTGCTTTTAGGACTGGGGGTTTTAATGGGGTTAAGGTTTTAGGGTTTTGGTTTCTGGTTAGGGGTGGAGGTTTGGGGTTTGAGGTTTAGCGGGTTTATAAAACCAATTACTCATAATTAAGAAAAAAAAACATAATTTTTGTCAATGGATAAAAAAGTTGATTTAGAATTTTTATTCTTTCACACATTAAATCTAAAATCACATTCTCAAGTTATGGTATATAACTCTCAAAACATACATATTTCCATAATTTTTAATTCAATATTAAAAGGTATTTATTATTTTTTAAGAGTTTTTGCTTGAGAAAGGTTAAACTTAAAAAAAATAGAAAAATGAAATGAAAAGTTTGAAGAATGTGACATTTTAAGATAAGGATGAACATTGAGATTTAGGGTTTAGGGTTTAGGGTTTTAGGGTTTAGGGTTTTAGGGTTTAGGGTTTAGGGTTTAGGGTTTAGGGTTTTAGGGTTTAGGGTTTAGGGTTTAGGGTTTAGGGTTTTAGGGTTTAGGGTTTAGGGTTTTAGGGTTTAGGGTTTAGGGTTTAGGGTTTAGGGTTTAGGGTTTAGGGTTTAGGGTTTAGGGTTTAGGGTTTAGGGTTTTAGGGTTTTAGGGTTTAGGGTTTAGGGTTTAGGGTTTAGGGTTTAGGGTTTTAGGGGTTTAGGGTTTAGGGTTTAGGGTTTAGGGTTTAGGGTTTAGGGTTTAGGGTTTAGGGTTTAGGGTTTAGGGTTTAGGGTTTAGGGTTTAGGGTTTAGGGTTTAGGGTTTAGGGTTTAGGGTTTAGGGTTTAGGGTTTAGGGTTTAGGGTTTAGGGTTTTAGGGTTTAGGGTTTAGGGTTTAGGGTTTAGGGTTTAGGGTTTAGGGTTTAGGGTTTAGGGTTTAGGGTTTAGGGTTTAGGGTTTAGGGTTTAGGGTTTAGGGTTTAGGGTTTAGGGTTTAGGGTTTAGGGTTTAGGGTTTAGGGTTTAGGGTTTAGGGTTTAGGGTTTAGGGTTTAGGGTTTAGGGTTTAGGGTTTAGGGTTTAGGGTTTAGGGTTTAGGGTTTAGGGTTTAGGGTTTAGGGTTTAGGGTTTAGGGTTTAGGGTTTAGGGTTTAGGGTTTAGGGTTTAGGGTTTAGGGTTTAGGGTTTAGGGTTTAGGGTTTAGGGTTTAGGGTTTAGGGTTTAGGGTTTAGGGTTTAGGGTTTAGGGTTTAGGGTTTAGGGTTTAGGGTTTAGGGTTTAGGGTTTAGGGTTTAGGGTTTAGGGTTTAGGGTTTAGGGTTTTAGGGTTTAGGGTTTAGGGTTTAGGGTTTTAGGGTTTAGGGTTTAGGGTTTAGGGTTTTAGGGTTTAGGGTTTAGGGTTTAGGGTTTAGGGTTTAGGGTTTAGGGTTTAGGGTTTAGGGTTTAGGGTTTAGGGTTTAGGGTTTAGGGTTTAGGGTTTAGGGTTTAGGGTTTAGGGTTTAGGGTTTAGGGGTTTAGGGTTTAGGGTTTAGGGGTTTAGGGTTTTAGGGTTTAGGGTTTAGGGTTTAGGGTTTAGGGTTTAGGGTTTAGGGTTTAGGGTTTAGGGTTTAGGGTTTAGGGTTTAGGGTTTAGGGTTTAGGGTTTAGGGTTTAGGGTTTAGGGTTTAGGGTTTAGGGTTTAGGGTTTAGGGTTTAGGGTTTAGGGTTTAGGGTTTAGGGTTTAGGGTTTAGGGTTTAGGGTTTAGGGTTTAGGGTTTAGGGTTTAGGGTTTAGGGTTTAGGGTTTAGGGTTTAGGGTTTAGGGTTTAGGGTTTAGGGTTTAGGGTTTAGGGTTTAGGGTTTAGGGTTTAGGGTTTAGGGTTTAGGGTTTAGGGTTTAGGGTTTAGGGTTTAGGGTTTAGGGTTTAGGGTTTAGGGTTTAGGGTTTAGGGTTTAGGGTTTAGGGTTTAGGGTTTAGGGTTTAGGGTTTAGGGTTTAGGGTTTAGGGTTTAGGGTTTAGGGTTTAGGGTTTAGGGTTTAGGGTTTAGGGTTTAGGGTTTAGGGTTTAGGGTTTAGGGTTTAGGGTTTAGGGTTTAGGGTTTAGGGTTTAGGGTTTAGGGTTTAGGGTTTAGGGTTTAGGGTTTAGGGTTTAGGGTTTAGGGTTTAGGGTTTAGGGTTTAGGGTTTAGGGTTTAGGGTTTAGGGTTTAGGGTTTAGGGTTTAGGGTTTAGGGTTTAGGGTTTAGGGTTTAGGGTTTAGGGTTTAGGGTTTAGGGTTTAGGGTTTAGGGTTTAGGGTTTAGGGTTTAGGGTTTAGGGTTTAGGGTTTAGGGTTTAGGGTTTAGGGTTTAGGGTTTAGGGTTTAGGGTTTAGGGTTTAGGGTTTAGGGTTTAGGGTTTAGGGTTTAGGGTTTAGGGTTTAGGGTTTAGGGTTTAGGGTTTAGGGTTTAGGGTTTAGGGTTTAGGGTTTAGGGTTTAGGGTTTAGGGTTTAGGGTTTAGGGTTTAGGGTTTAGGGTTTAGGGTTTAGGGTTTAGGGTTTAGGGTTTAGGGTTTAGGGTTTAGGGTTTAGGGTTTAGGGTTTAGGGTTTAGGGTTTAGGGTTTAGGGTTTAGGGTTTAGGGTTTAGGGTTTAGGGTTTAGGGTTTAGGGTTTAGGGTTTAGGGTTTAGGGTTTAGGGTTTAGGGTTTAGGGTTTAGGGTTTAGGGTTTAGGGTTTAGGGTTTAGGGTTTAGGGTTTAGGGTTTAGGGTTTAGGGTTTAGGGTTTAGGGTTTAGGGTTTAGGGTTTAGGGTTTAGGGTTTAGGGTTTAGGGTTTAGGGTTTAGGGTTTAGGGTTTAGGGTTTAGGGTTTAGGGTTTAGGGTTTAGGGTTTAGGGTTTAGGGTTTAGGGTTTAGGGTTTAGGGTTTAGGGTTTAGGGTTTAGGGTTTAGGGTTTAGGGTTTAGGGTTTAGGGTTTAGGGTTTAGGGTTTAGGGTTTAGGGTTTAGGGTTTAGGGTTTAGGGTTTAGGGTTTAGGGTTTAGGGTTTAGGGTTTAGGGTTTAGGGTTTAGGGTTTAGGGTTTAGGGTTTAGGGTTTAGGGTTTAGGGTTTAGGGTTTAGGGTTTAGGGTTTAGGGTTTAGGGTTTAGGGTTTAGGGTTTAGGGTTTAGGGTTTAGGGTTTAGGGTTTAGGGTTTAGGGTTTAGGGTTTAGGGTTTAGGGTTTAGGGTTTAGGGTTTAGGGTTTAGGGTTTAGGGTTTAGGGTTTAGGGTTTAGGGTTTAGGGTTTAGGGTTTAGGGTTTAGGGTTTAGGGTTTAGGGTTTAGGGTTTAGGGTTTAGGGTTTAGGGTTTAGGGTTTAGGGTTTAGGGTTTAGGGTTTAGGGTTTAGGGTTTAGGGTTTAGGGTTTAGGGTTTAGGGTTTAGGGTTTAGGGTTTAGGGTTTAGGGTTTAGGGTTTAGGGTTTAGGGTTTAGGGTTTAGGGTTTAGGGTTTAGGGTTTAGGGTTTAGGGTTTAGGGTTTAGGGTTTAGGGTTTAGGGTTTAGGGTTTAGGGTTTAGGGTTTAGGGTTTAGGGTTTAGGGTTTAGGGTTTAGGGTTTAGGGTTTAGGGTTTAGGGTTTAGGGTTTAGGGTTTAGGGTTTAGGGTTTAGGGTTTAGGGTTTAGGGTTTAGGGTTTAGGGTTTAGGGTTTAGGGTTTAGGGTTTAGGGTTTAGGGTTTAGGGTTTAGGGTTTAGGGTTTAGGGTTTAGGGTTTAGGGTTTAGGGTTTAGGGTTTAGGGTTTAGGGTTTAGGGTTTAGGGTTTAGGGTTTAGGGTTTAGGGTTTAGGGTTTAGGGTTTAGGGTTTAGGGTTTAGGGTTTAGGGTTTAGGGTTTAGGGTTTAGGGTTTAGGGTTTAGGGTTTAGGGTTTAGGGTTTAGGGTTTAGGGTTTAGGGTTTAGGGTTTAGGGTTTAGGGTTTAGGGTTTAGGGTTTAGGGTTTAGGGTTTAGGGTTTAGGGTTTAGGGTTTAGGGTTTAGGGTTTAGGGTTTAGGGTTTAGGGTTTAGGGTTTAGGGTTTAGGGTTTAGGGTTTAGGGTTTAGGGTTTAGGGTTTAGGGTTTAGGGTTTAGGGTTTAGGGTTTAGGGTTTAGGGTTTAGGGTTTAGGGTTTAGGGTTTAGGGTTTAGGGTTTAGGGTTTAGGGTTTAGGGTTTAGGGTTTAGGGTTTAGGGTTTAGGGTTTAGGGTTTAGGGTTTAGGGTTTAGGGTTTAGGGTTTAGGGTTTAGGGTTTAGGGTTTAGGGTTTAGGGTTTAGGGTTTAGGGTTTAGGGTTTAGGGTTTAGGGTTTAGGGTTTAGGGTTTAGGGTTTAGGGTTTAGGGTTTAGGGTTTAGGGTTTAGGGTTTAGGGTTTAGGGTTTAGGGTTTAGGGTTTAGGGTTTAGGGTTTAGGGTTTAGGGTTTAGGGTTTAGGGTTTAGGGTTTAGGGTTTAGGGTTTAGGGTTTAGGGTTTAGGGTTTAGGGTTTAGGGTTTAGGGTTTAGGGTTTAGGGTTTAGGGTTTAGGGTTTAGGGTTTAGGGTTTAGGGTTTAGGGTTTAGGGTTTAGGGTTTAGGGTTTAGGGTTTAGGGTTTAGGGTTTAGGGTTTAGGGTTTAGGGTTTAGGGTTTAGGGTTTAGGGTTTAGGGTTTAGGGTTTAGGGTTTAGGGTTTAGGGTTTAGGGTTTAGGGTTTAGGGTTTAGGGTTTAGGGTTTAGGGTTTAGGGTTTAGGGTTTAGGGTTTAGGGTTTAGGGTTTAGGGTTTAGGGTTTAGGGTTTAGGGTTTAGGGTTTAGGGTTTAGGGT